>JBCAUA010147158.1:0-21467 GCA_038406235.1 Peronia verruculata
TGGTTTTGGCTGCTAGAAGTTTATTATTTTACAACAAATAGCATAGGTTGTCTGTGACGTTGCACTACCCCTTTAAGAACAATTCATGTCAAATCTTGGTTAAACAAAAGTAATAAAGATTCAGAGAAGAAAAGAAGTTCAAATCTTGTAGAATTTTATGTTCTTTTCAAATTAGTAATGTTGACTCATTTACTCCCAGGGAGACAGTCTTGCAAAACCTGTACAGCTATATTAGAAATTGATATGAAATTGCAGTAAGTATGTCTCACTGAAGTTTTTTTTCTTCCCTCCACTTTGAACTTCAGGACAGCAAGTCAGTAATAGACAGATACAAGTCTGGGTTTCCTATGCCAAAAGATGTTCCCTTTGAGGATTTGAGCACCGGCCAGTCGGTGGAGCCGACCAACAACTCCACGCCCAAGATCCCCACTCCCTCCAACACCATGAAGAGCAGTACTCTCTCAGGCAAGAGCAAGAAACGAGGAGGACTCTTTAGCCTTTTTGGCTCATCAAAGGTAAGGACATATATTTTCTGGAAGTCTGAGACATTATCTTTGAGATGTATTTATCTCATTATTATAACATATGGGTTTTGGAAATAAATTCACCATATTAATTACAATTATTTTCTACCATTGTTTTTATACCTTCAAACATCATTTTGAGTTAAAGAACATTTTGGTTTAATGTATTGTTGGTTTAATATATGCCAGGTGACTCAGTGGTGTCAGCTGGATATCACAATGAATTTTTGGATGAAATAAATCAGATTTTGCTGAATATGAGGTCAAAGGTGCTAACTTTAAAATGGAAAATCTCACTGCAGAAGGACTGCATCTGAAGCAAATTCATACCAGAGTAAACTATGAAAGAATTTACGTCTAGCTCGTTTTACCTGGGCATGTCACATATAATATGTCATTACTGATTAAAGAACGAGGAGCATTGTTATGCAGTGTAGGTCTAATTTCATAAATCTAGCATGTAAAATAACCTACAAGGCCCATCAGTATAGATAAAATATCATTACGCCATTTTTGTGTTCAGTGCTAGTTTGAAATAGTTTCCACAAAAACTTGTACAGAAAATTTGAGTAGACCCATTTGGGGCTGCATTTTATATGTTGATATGAAGTAACAGTCTGACAACCTCCACGTTGCCCCTCATTCATTTGTTCACTCGCTTTTGATTTTCCCAGGTGTTTGAAATTAAGAAAAAAAAAAAAAAAAAAGAAAAAATCTGTAACAGTAACTGCAAGGTGGAGATGTTTACAAACAAGAATTTTTATGCATTCACTAAAATAACAACTGATATCTAAGCATAACAAATCCTGACAGATTTAACAGTCATTACAATATTTGATGTTTCCAATTGTCTGATAACCTTTGCACACAGTAACTGCGTTATCTGCATTGCTCAGCTGTGAAAAACTTCATGCCACAGAGAAGTAACCGTAACTTGTCTATGATGTTTTAACTTCATCACACGAACCATTCCACAATTTAAGCTTTTCTACCAGTTTACTAAGCGCATCATTTCACCATCTGGGTTTCATTTGTAATTTTCATTCTAGTAATTGATTTCATCTGTAAATCACATTGTCAAAGTCATAGATGACCACTTGAATGAAAGCTCAATTTCTACGAGCTGAAGAATTGCCAATTTGGAACCGGCATCTGTAACTGAAACGGAATAAAATCAAGAATTTCCAAAACACAGATTGGTCTTTCGCATTTGAGACCCGACACAATGAAATCAGGCACTCGTCAAACTGAGCGGACTGGAGAAATCACGTGTTTTTCAACAGTGAATAAATTGTTAACGCAATTGTTTTTTTCTTCATCAAGCCCTTCTATATCAATCTCAAAATGTATTTCAGAGTTCAGAGTACTGAAATAGATCGAGTAAAAGCCCAGAAATTGTAATTTTGTGGCATTGTCTCTCAAAGATAAAAAAGGAATTACAAAAGTGATCGGCCATTTTCTCATTAAGTTCAGCTTCTGCAACACATCATCCCCATCATCTTTAATTGCCAATATCTCAACTTCTGTTTAAGATAGAGCAACAAATTTTTCTCACACTGATAAGAGAAATGAACAATCTTGACCAGGATACCCATAACTCCATGTGATCAAAATTTGACAAGAGCCTGATTTCATCGTGTCGCATGTCATTTATATATGAATTATGAGACTGTTGAAATATTTTGGGAGACCTGTCACCTGTCCAGCCCTGCCATGTCAAACGAGCAACTAAGGCTATCCAAAATTATTCTAATTTTAATGTGTAGTTTAAGTCAATTTTATAAAATGAAATTGCTGAAACAAATCCTTTGTCTTTGCCATAAATTTTGGCACCATTCATTTTAGTTTGATTTGTACAAATCTTGCTGCAATGGCAAATATTGAATTACACTTTCCATAAAAATGTAAGATCTTGAATTTAGTATCATTCTTTTTGGTCATGGATGGGCAGGATGGTTAGTCATTCAGCTAGGCATCTCATTAATACATCGCATTAATCTCATTAGTACATCTCATTAATCTCATTAATACATAAGAGTTCCATCATGTTATGGTCCTTTCTCATTATCATGTAATCTTTTATATTTATATGAAAGGCAGTGCCCATTTCGTAGCTCTCAGATGATACATAGCAGGCACGATAAGCACGATATTTACTTCAGATTGAATAAGGGAGTGATTTCTTGATATCTCTCACACATGAAAAACAAGGGACATAATTGCCCCATTTTTTTGTTCTTGATGTTAGCCTATATTTTCCTTCAATGTTATCTTTGCTGATTTTTATGTTTGGTTCAGTTTGTAGAATTGTATAGTTTGGCCATTGCGATATATTTCTCTGATTGAATCTGTTTCCATGTGAAAAATGTTTCCGTGGTCAAAGCAGGCATTGTTTCATATAAAAAAGATTTCTTAATGAAACAAAGTTGGGTCCTAGCATTCCTTTTGTTCCCAATACTGAAGCTGTCAAATGCTAAATTAAAAAGAAGAACTAAATTTTATGACAAGGCTATCAGAATCCTGACCCTTCAAGAACAGGTGAGATATATCAGTCTACATGGGTTCAAAGTACAAGGATCAGATGTAATTTGCATTGCAGATAATTTTTTATGGAAATGGCAAAGTTAGTAGGTCACTTACCAATTCTAAGCAAATTGGGAAGTAAACCGATAAACTACTGATTGCATTTTTGGGGATGCTTTAGATACTTCTTTAGGGCAAAAAAAAAAAGTGGTGGTTGTAGATAATCACAGTGATGAAAGATAAATATATTGGAAGAGTATACCTCTGACATGACAGAGTTTATGTTTAGTTGCTTTTGTGTGACAGATAAAGCATTTCCCCAGTACTGAAGTCAGCCTTGTTATAATTTTTGTGTGTTAAAGTTGATTTTCATGTCGCTGTGCTTTCAAATAGAACTTTTGTTTTATAAAAAAGAAGTTTTATGTTTATGTTCTTACTTGAGACCTTGTTCATGTTACTGCTAGATGTGTTCTTTAGCCATTCGTGTGTTCTCTTTTAATCCTCAATTTAATTTTTTCATTGTATTGTTGTTCCTGTTTTTCATTCATGTTCTTTCCAGATGTTTGACTGGACTTTTTCGCTTCTGTCCAACTCAGAATGAAAAGGCAAAATCTAGTCAAACCATACATTTCATTCGTCTCTGTTAATGATGTTGTCTTCTGTGTGTTCAAGTCTGTTTTGCCTAGTGAAACCTTATGCAGGGATGTCAAATTTCCTACTTTAGTAAAATTTCCTACTTTCTGGCTGTCAGTAATTTCTCTGTTGGTCCCAAATCTGGTATTATTTACCATCAACGTACTTCAGTTTTATGTAATACTGAAGAATATACCAGGAACTTTTCCTACTTTTTCATGTAGACAGATTGACATCCTTGCTTATGTTATATTTAGAGCCCTCATTTATGTAAAAATCTAATTTCGATTCGATATGTATATATATACTTTTTTCTCCTTTGTTTCCCCTCCGTATGGTGCTAGATTATTGGACTGTTGGTAGGTAACTGGCAAGTATGCCCGCAAGTAGAATTGAGATTGAGAGAGTGATAGAGAGATGGAACAAACAAAAAATGAAAGACAACACTGCCTGCGTTCTCTTGGACTTTGTTTGCTTGAATCAGTTGCATTTTGAGTTACTCTTTCTTGTTATTAGTTTTGTTGTGAATTGTTCCTGGTGCATCTTTTTCATTTACCTTTGTAGATTGATTTGTTGTGTTTCATTGTGAAATAGCATTAGATGTTTGTTCATTTATTTGTTAGTTTTTTGTTTTTTTTTATTTGCCTCTCACCTTGGTAGTGCCACCCACCAATTTTGTTAGTTTCTTACAATGATTTTGTCTGTCTAAATTATGTCTTTGTTTGTTTTTTTGTTTTGTTTTGTTTTGTTTTTTCATTTTAAAACTTTTATTTCCTTTAGTGGGCTATGCCCCAATTACCCCAGTTAGCCCAACTATCATTTGGACAGAAAGAAACTGTAAGTTTATCGCAGGGAATGAGATGCTAACATATTTGCAGAAAAAAAAAGATATATATATACATAAATATATAGCCTGAAAAGCTTGAGCAGATGGCCTGAGCTGTGTCTTAAATAATCATATCACTCTTCGTTTTCTGTAGTTAAAAAAACACACACAAAAAAAAAACTTACTATTTAAGGAGAAAAATTCAATATTATGACCTATTTATCTCCAAACTGAGCTGCTGCTGTTTTTTGTTATATCAGACTTTCTCTATCTAAAGTCGCTGGTCAAACTTCCATTAAGAGGATATATATGTCTTGCGACCAGGGCTAATGAGTCGGAAGTCGCATCAGGCAATGAAGACTTAACGGCCGTCTTTGGTCGTTTTTAACTACTTTCCAACTAAGATACTAATTTTTTAATATTTTTTTTTTGTTTTCACAAAACAACAGTTTAACTTTTTAATCTGAAAAAAAAGAAATGTTTTGGTGCCATAGTTGGAAAATAGTGAAAAACGTTAAAAAACGGCTGTGACTTGAACTCATTTGCCCTGGGTGCAAGACATATGTTCTTGTTCAGTTTTATACCATTATTTTATTTTACTCTACTTTAAGAAGGAACTGAAGCAACTTTGATCATCATATCAGACTTTGAAGATTCAAAGATTCAAGAATTTAATTCATGGGGCAGGGGTGCGTATATATGTGTAGAGGAGGGGGGAATCACCCTATAATAATAAGCACACACAGAGATGGTTGAGAAGAGGCTTTGCCTACAGCTAAATGCATGTGCTTGCCACAGATAGTCCTGTCTGCACAAAATGTCTTTAGTGTCTTCGTCCCTCTTGACTGTTTATGTTCTGTTCTGTTCTGTGAGGTCTTATGACGATCCAACCATTGACTTCAGTGTGAGAACACTGCACTCCCTTGCATGTCAAGAGCAGTGAGCTTATCCTGTCATTTGGTTGAATTACTCCATGTATTTTCTCTTATTCTGTTTTATTTTATTTATTTATTATTTTAAAAATATTTTTGTTTCATTTTGTTTTGTTTACTTTTCAGTCAATTTTGCTCATTTTATTTTTGTTCTATAATTTCTCAAAGACAAATTTTGTTCCATAGTCCCAGGTGTGTGCAATGTGAAGTCTCATGCACATCACAGAACTTCATGATTACTTGTTCTTGTGTTTTGTTTGACCATTGTGGGGATTGTTCTTGACTCCAACCTATTATTCCCTTTGCCAGACATAAAGAGTTTATAGGATAAGCACAGTGAGAAGAAAAGAAAAATTACTTCTGTGTTCTTTTCTTGAAACTGATGTCATGAAAAATTCAAAGAAATATCTGGTATAAGGAAAACGTTTTCTTCGTATCAACTTTAAAAAAAAGAAAAAAAATTATTGTCGAGTCTTTGAGATGTCAAGAAGAATTATCTCCCCTCGTCTCCCCATGTTCCATGCTGTGCTGACTGCCATTTTGACTTTGCTGTTGTTGTTCTTGTTGTTTTGTTGTTGTTAAATTGCAAGTCATCTTTTCTCAGCTTTTTGGTTTGTTTTCTTGTTTAATCAGTTTGCAACTTGTGTGTTTTGGTTTCCCCAACACTATCTTTTCAATATTATTTTTATTCTTGTTCATTTTTCTTTTAAACCCTATCTTTTGGGTTTGTCTTTAGAATCCCTTCTGCAGAGGTCTTGTTTTTCATGTGTGAAGACAGTATGTCTAAAAGATGCAGTATCTAGAACACAAGATGTTGGGTTTAAAGGGATATCACCAAGTCCTTCCAGGCGACAACAGAGCACAGACAGATACTAATCAATGTTTCAGCTGCGGAAACTCACACTTGGGCTCCCTAAAGCCAGAATGGAACATTTAATATATTTGATTGTTAATGGTTGTACATCCATAGAGTTATATAGATCTTTGATAAATGTGCCTGACTAGGTACATATGCGTATCGATGAAGTAGCCATTTTGACTTTCAGCGAATTATTTCCTTTTCCTGAGGTACAAGAAGTATAACAAGCATGCTAACGATGACAAAAGAACTTTCCACCATTTATTAGAAATATGAGTAAAGAATCTTCTGAAATATTCACCACAGGATGGAAATGTGTTTTCTTTCTTGTAATTTTGTCATATTTTCCTTTTTTCCCTCACTTGTTCCAAATAGCAGGAGCTAAAGTGATTTTTTTTCTTCTCTACAATACGTGTCTTATACCTCTTGTACTTGGCAAACGGAACCAACTTAGCTGACTAAAAAAAAGAAATGACTCAATTGAGCACAGAAATGAACAAACATTTAACTGTGAGATAAGCTGCCAATTTTCTGGAAACTCATGGCTGACCTCATCTCTTTGGGTGCTTCACATGTTTCATTTGTGAACAGTTTACATTTTGCCGAGTGATTCATATCGAGGGTTAGTCACAAGGTTTCAGAGAATTCTTGTGGAGGGTTACGAGACAGTACACAAGAGGAGTGGACTGCCTGCGCAATTTACAAGTCAACCCTTGCCCTGCCTATTCTGTTTTTGGCTCTGAAAAAGTATGTGTACAATGTTTAATTTTTAGTTATACCAAGCACAGGGGATCCAGTAATAATAAAAGAAAAAAAAAAAAAGGACCTTAATACTTAAATCTGATCCCCTGGTTCAATTTGAAGACCCCAGTGGAAAAGCCAGATGTCACATTCTCTACAAAGGAAGATAAACAGAAATTAAGGTCTATTGTTCTTCATTGTATATCCTTTTAAAAACTCACATTTTAGTGGAACTCACCTGGTTTTTCCGAATTATTGTTCTGGTTAACAGATCTTTGCGATGTGCTTTATAACGTTTGGGCAATAACTTATTTTTCACAAAAATGTGACTTGCCTGGTTTATCCGCTGGAGTCTTCACATATATTTCCACTCCTCTTCTGTACACAAATGTTCCACACTGGCTCTATGGTGGCCAAGGTGTCGTCATGGCGACCTATGTGTCCAGCTGCAGCAACAGTGCCACATTCCTTACTTACTTACTCACTCGTCATGCTGTCCTGTCTTACACATCTGTGACCTCGTATTTGTTTGACTCTCCAATAACCTTTTGGTCTTTTTCACCTTCTCCCAGGGCAAAGTGAGTAGCCATTTCAAAGTAGGTGCCCTCCCCCTTTTCACTCTGTGTCATCTCGGTGTTGTCATCTTGTGCTTGATCCTTTTTTTTTTTTTCAAGTTACCATTTATTTCCCATATAATATCTCTGACTATCATATCGAGAGAACTAATTATAAATTAGTGCATTTCCATCACTTAATGATGTGTCTCATAAGGACATCACAGTAACTTAATCAATAGTACTCTTTTTCTAACATACCAACATACAACCAGAACAGTAACCAGATTGACTGCTTTGACAGCATGAAGCCATACAGAAATGTCTCAGAATGAACATTTTAATGAAATTTTTGAATGAAAATTTTTGCATTACAACCAGCAACAAAATTGTTCCACATCAAAGTCTCCATTGCTGCCATTGGGATGTAGTATAGGACAACAAAGTTTCATTTAGAAAGCCATGATCAGTCAAAAGTTCATCCTTGGGCATGTATAGCAAGTTTATCTGTGCAGTTCCCCTGACATATTAAATACCAATATTGCATGATTGGTTGCTGCATCCGAGACAATTTTCTTTTATACAGTATTGATGGCTACCTTCAAATCTGTGAAACTAAGTGCTTTATAAGAATAGTAGATACACCATTTCCAAAAAAGAACTTTTCATAATGGCAGCAGAATGCTCCTTGAGTGTAGGTGACTGCCCATAGCCATTTCAGATGCATACAGACTAGGATTCATGGCATTTCCTTCAGGATGTGGCTGTCTCCGAAACAGATGTGACATCAGTGAGGAAGGATATTAAAGGACGATATTTGATTGATAAAACCAGCTATCTTGACCTTTAGTATTGATTTAAACTATTAAATTTCACTTGATCTGCAGAGTGCATAATTATATCCCAGCCACATCCATATATTATAAATATATAAGCCAAGCCCCCCCCCCCCCCCCCCCCCCTTTTTTTTTTGACCTATGTCAAAGCAGATATTTTTTTCATACTATCACTGCATTTCACTGCATCTACCACTACAATTGCCGACCAGTCACTCCACATATCTCTAGTTCTATTACCCCTCGCAAGACGAAACACTGGGCACAGTTTAATTATTTGATGTTAATCTCACTCCCAGTCTGTTTTGTAAGCAGTGTGTTATCACTCAATCTTCCTCACACGCCTTCATCTCTACTAGCCCTGTCTCATCCAGACCATTCACAATGTATAATCCTCATCAACCCCTGTAGTATAGCCTCTTCCTCTCACCCCACCCACCCCCCCCCCCCCAAAGTTTTTTTTTATAAAACCAATCTCTTCCCTCCTCCTCAATATTTTGATGGGAACCACCCTGTGCCATTCACCTTCCTCACTTTTACAAATAATGCGGTGTTATGAAAATGACTTCATGTTAACTGTTTACATATGGTGCCTTTGACATTTCTAAGGCCCTAATACTCTGCTGCCTTGTACTTCTAATCCACATATCCACATACACCAGACTGTATATCTCTGATTTAAAGACATTTCTAAAACCTGGACTACAAAAATACTAAAATCCTAATTTGGTCTCTCAGGCTATAGAAGTATCGCCATTTCTTTTTCATTGATCTTGTCCCAAGACAGCCAATCCTTCAAGGAAACGGCCTTGCCGTGTCTCTACCAATATGGCACTGGAACTTTTAAACCCTTTTTCTTCCCCCCCCCCTCTCTCTCTCTCTCTCTCTCTCTCTCTTTTTCTCTCTCTTCCTTCCTTAAATTGGACCTGGGACTGTTTGTCTTCATGTGGGAATTAGTTCAGGATTTACCCAGGATTGGTCATTAATCCCTTCCAAGCCAAACCCTTGTTGTTTCTTGCTCCTTTTATTCTCTTCAATCTTCCTCAATTTCTGTCATATGTCAAAGTTCCTACTTTAATGGAGATCAGACCATCTCTGCTGAAGTTGTTACAAGACTGGTCATTTTGCTTAGAGTAACATTAGGTTTTGATATTTTATGTGTTTACATTGTATTATATGCACTGAGTAATTGATTATAGTACTCATGCATTTTAACATTAGTCAGTTTGTGCATACAGCATTTACAAGCCCTAGAACAACTATATAAATGGAAAAATCTTAAGTAATTCATTGGCTGTAAGTGTTAACATATATATGTATATATATTACAAGTCCATGGATATGTTTATATTATATAAACTAGATCTTGCTGAGAGTAACTGAAGTATTAAGTGACAATAAGTAGCCCTTTTCAGGAGGTGAAATTGTTATTTGTAAATATCTCATTTTTTGCTGCTAACTTTAGTTTGTACAGACCTCAAATCTTAAAAACCATTTGTCATTTTAGTGTGATATTCCTTGTCTTTTAATTATTTTTGCATTCATTTCTTGATTTTTTATTATTATTTTTTTTTTGATCCTATAGAGCCTTCTTTACTGGCATTTTATTCCTCATTTTCTTTCTAAAATATGAGATGTTTGATAGGCTAAAACTATAATGTCTGAACAAACTGGAAAATTTGTCATTAAAAATTGTTATCTGAAGAAGATGAATAGAGAAAAACTGGATTTTTTGTCCTCACTACCATGATGTGACAGTCACTTACAAACAGTTGTATTGTAATTTATAATATTAACATTAACAATGCCGATCTTCACAATGTTTTTTTTGCCATATCAGCATGGATATTGTGCTCTGATGTGCATTTAATTTTCCTCATTCAAAACCTGTTTGAAATGTGTTCTCCATAGTCCTGTCTGTTATTAATTTGTCCAAGACATTCAAACTGCATTGTCCTGTATTCATTGTTTTTCTAATCTTGTCATGAACTGTCCGTGTGTTGAAAGATAATCTTAGGAGACATATACCTTAAAACCTTCAGCTGATTTACCGTTATTATGTTATGGTTCTATATAACAAGAACTGTTTTTAAATCTGTGTCATGATATTTTTATGAAAGAAAGTGTGACTTGAAAAAATGTTTTAAAAAGAATATCTAGGCAGTCACAATATAGAGTACTATCTTAATTAAACCACTGAATAAGTGGTATTTTATAGATATTATGTATATATTTTATTCTTTGTTTTTTATTACGATATAATCAATTTCTGGAAAAAATACATTTTTTTTCATTCAGTTTAGGCAGCTCGTTTTTAGGTTTATGCTCCAATAAATTCCATCATGTTAACTGACAGTTGTATTTTTCCCCCTATCCATTCCTCTCATGACTTACTCAGACGTGCCGCAGCGTAAGTTATCCGAGCACAGCTGGCCAGCTTAGGCCTGCAGTGGGTGGTAGATGGAACAGGGTGATCTCCCTTTCTCCTTCCTTCTTGCACCTTTTCCGTTGCAGACCTACCTGCAGACAGTCTGGTCCATGTCTTCATTTTTTTCAGTTTTATATTCAGTCAAGCCACAAAGGCGCGCACTTAACATTTTTGGGATGCACTTTGTAAACAACAGTGACTGTAGCTGATTTATCTTCTTGTAATGGTAGTAAAGTTTAAGAGCATTCTGCTATCAAATGAAATACATTAACAAACCTAACTTAGGATGCAAAGACAGGATTCATTCATTGGCATAAGTGTAACCTATGTCTTGTGCCCAGAGCAAATGAGTTACAAGTCGCTCCGGCCGATCACAAGTTACAGCCGTTTCTAACTATTTTCCAACTCAGATGCAAAATTTTTCTTTTCAGGATAGAAAAGATTAACTTTTTGTTTTGTGGAAAACAAATAAAGAATTATGGTATTTCAATCGGAAAGTAGTTAAAAAAAGCGGTAACTTGAAATCTCTCCAATCGACTTCCGACTTATTTGCCCTGGGTATAGGACAAATTACTTCAACCAAATTGTGCTAAATTCATATTTGAAGACTGTGATGCATTTAAATAACAAACTGGTTTTTATTTATGTAGTGAGCATTATGCTAACAAAATCTAAAAACATGCACCAGATTGGGATGTATACTATTCATTTAATAATAAAACTGACGAAGTGTGATTATTTGATCGTTGGAAAAACTTAAATCAGTAAGAGAAAAAGAGTTTTTGTGATTATTATTTTTTTTTTTTTTTGCACTGTGGCTTGTAGATTGTCATTTTTACTCAAACCCTTAGCGAAACCTGGACAAATGTTTATTTCCTATCACTTAAACTTTAGATGTTTGCATCTCTGCGGGTGATTCATAAGTTTATAAACAATTCAAAGGAGATTCCCAGCCACATTTCTTCTTTTGTGTTGGAGGAAATAGATGTTGAATTTTTTTACCTTTTTTTTTTTTTTTTGTGTTCTTTTTCTTTCTCAAAACAGTCAGAAGCAATTCATTCTTCTTTTTTTTTTTTTTTTGTAAGGTCATTCGCACAAATTAGCAGTTCAATGCTCTGATGTTTCAGATTTGGGCCTTAGTTTTCACTCATCTGACGGTAGTTTTTCATTCAATCTAATTCTAATATATCAAGAAAGAAAATAAATTGTTTATACACATCACATGGGAAGAAAAATAACTAAAAAAAAAAAAATGAATCAATGGGCAAAGTAGTCAGTAATTCTATAAAAGAACTTGATACACACTTACAGAAGTCAAGGGTTAAAGAGAGGTTGAGGGAGGGAAGGGAGAGAAAGTTGTTCCTGTAAGGCAAGGGTGTCCAAATTACAGCCCACGGGCCAATTGCGGCCCGCCGTCCAGTTTTAATTGGCCCACATCAAATTCTGAAAATACAGTGGAACACGTTTAGACCAAAGTTTTAGGGACAGGGCAAATTATTTCGCCTAAAAGATGTTTTGGTTTATCCAAACTGGTGTGGTGGAAGTTGTAAAAAGATGCTTACAAACACTGTAAGGTTAAATTTCACTGATGAAATATCCAGTTACTTCCTTTTATTTATTTATTTTTTTTTTTAGGATTGAAATATACTCTTTAGAAGGTGGGCGAACTCTTCGTTTATTTTTTTGTATTTGGCCCTCACTGAAAAAAACTTGGGACACCCTGCCCGAAGGAATCTTGAATTGGTCCATTGAACATGAATGTAAACAAGCTCTATTGTCACACTTTTGGTTGTTTTTGTTTTGTTTTGTTTTGTTTTCCTCCATCTTTGTGTTTTGTTTTGGAAAAAAAAAAAAACAGTGTCATTTAAGAGGAAACCATGTGTCTTAGCTGCTAGACTTAGAACTGTGAAGGAATATGTTGATTTTATATCTTGAAAATTTCTCTTTTAAGAGCAGTCTCTTCTTTCACTAAGCCCCGTGTAGTTTTGCAGATCCAAATCAATGGTTCTCTCTAAACTTTTTGTGACTACGATCCTTCTCTAGAGCCTGATTTACTTTTTGGTTGTAGGGAAATAGTCCTGTCTTCAGTTTGTCTCTCAGAGAAAGTAGTGTCTTATACCTGCATTCATTTTTGTTAAAATCACATGACATCTAAATGATTGTATCTATATAAATGCTGTTATATTTTAACTGGCTTTCACTTTCTTACATTCATATACGAGAATGCCATCAAATATACAAGAATTGCAGAGTTTTAGAATCAAATTTCTATCTATAGTTGCTATATCTATAGTTTCAGGAAAATTGTTTTTCAGTTGGTTTTTGAGAAATTTAGTATACTGAAGTCCGCAATCTGTGCAGATATTGATCCATAGAATTAAGTGTAGGGCTAAGAATGAATTTTTAAGTAGATACTTTATATCCAGTAACATTCATCTCAACCATGTCACCTAATTTTGTTGTGTCCAGAATATAGTTATTAATGCATTGGAATTTCATTATCATCATGGCCATGAAATTTGAATCATAAATTGATGCAATACAACAGTTTCTGTCCTGTTCTGTTCTGTTTTGTTTTTGTTTGTTTCTTTGTTTTTTTTTGTAGAGTTAGAAATTATAGCAATTTTATATTGTGTTCAAGCACTGCAAAAAAAATAAGTTAAAAAGATATTAAATTTCTTTATTTTCTGTTACCTTCAAAATGCTGGTAAGTAGAACAGTTACTTTTTGACCAATCTGGCAGGTTGTGTGTAGATTTTTTCCATCTGTTCCATACTCTTTTGCATAGTTTTTCACTGTTTGTTGCCGAAGAATGGCTTAATTATGATTGTTTTACGCTTTCAGCTCTTCCTTTTGTCCAAGAACTAGATGTTCCTGTGTATACTTATTCTTTCAGTTGAAGAGCTTGCAGAACAAATAATGAAATGATTAAAAAATGCGGGATCTTAGAGAATTCTTATAAAAGAGAAGCCAACTTAGTAATCGATGTTTGTGTACATGTATATATTAACATGTTAATTGATTGAAAATTAGAATTTGCAGGGTCAAAATTCAGGATTAGCCTTTAGTAAGCCATAGAAGTTTTATCCACAAGTCATTTACTTGTCTCTGATTTAATTTGTTGTGCTCAAGAGATAGACAGATTTGCAAAAAGACAAGAAATTCATAGAATTTGCAGATGGGATTTGCTAAAGTACAAGAAATAGTATCTGCTATTGAATTTTATTGAGACTCTGAGCTGGAATGGTTGCTCTCAGCTTGTCTTGAAGCTCAGCACCAATATCCGTGGTGTTGATGTTTGCCTGTCAGTTACCTGCCCTTGCCGTCTTTATTTGCTCCGCTCAGCCATGCTCTCTTCGTAGCCCAATCTTTCTTTTAAGGTGTCCTTTTGTGTTTTCTCAAAGCTGTAGTTAATGTCCCCAGATTTTCTTCACCCATATCTTTACTGGAATTACACGATTGATGTGGGTGCCACACAGATTTACTTGTATTCATTTGACCAGTATTTGCCTCATTTTGTGTCAAAATCAATATAGATATATATATATTTTTTTTAAAAAATTGTTTGTGAATATAATACATGAATGTGCTATCTTTATAGCACCCCATCCATCACTTTATTAAATGATAGTTTTTTGTTGTTGTTTTTTTATGTATCCACACAAAAGTTTAGATATTTCTTGTGGAATACAAATTGGTATTTAGCACAGTCAGTATTTTTCTTCTCCCCCCTTAATTTTTTTTCCTGCTGATAAGAAAAAGGGAATTGATTAGCTGTTTAATTCTTGAGAAAGTAGACTTTATAAATCATAAACAACAATCAATTTTATTGTTTTTTTTTTTTTTTTAAGGTTGCTGCATGGAAGAACAAATGTCAAGAGTGTAATGGAACTCGATTTTATTCAGATTTAGAGTGATGTTAAAAATATCAAATTATTCTGAGAAATTAAATGGATCTAGGTATAAAATGAAATCATTTCAGCCATTCTTACAAATTCAAATTTACACATGGAGTTCTCGAAGCAGTTTTTTTTTTTTTTTTAAAGTATTTGGAGTTTCTCATTGATTGCCTTGAGATGAAGCAAAAGACAAACTGAATAAATTATGAGTAAACGTATTATTTTTTGAAGATGAAATTTTATATATTGGCTCAAGCCAGGTCTGAGCAATAGTCCTCTTAGTTCTTTGTGATACTTTACCCTAGCCTACTGTGCCATAATTGTCTGTTTCTTTTCTATTCTGTCTGGTTTCCTGCAGTAGTTTACTAGTGTTAGAAATTTCCTACTACTTTCTGGCTCTTTAAAGTCAGAGAACTTTGCTCTGTCATCTGACCTTATCCCTTGCTTTTCGTGTCTTCATGATCGTCTGTCCATCTCCTTGACCTCAACCTACTTAATTTTTGTACCTCACTCTAACATTTCCTTGCACTTGTTACGTGTCAGATCAGAATGAGATATTCTTTAATTTGCGTCTTTCTTTCTAATCATACTACAAACAACAAAAGATGTTTCCAAGTAGATACCATATGCTGTCATTTTGATTACAAATACTGGAGGCGTATTATGTAAGAGAAGGAAACAACTGGTCCTGTAGGAAACATTCTCTCCAAATTTGCATGTTTGTTTGTTTTTTTTTTTCTTTAACCATGTTTTCGAATCATTCTAAGTCATTCTAAGTTTTCTAGGTGGAAATTGATGGAGTTTTTGTTTTTTGTTTTGTCATTTTTTTATTTTTTTTTTTCTCTAGATCTGAGTTTCTCACTAATGGTTTTTAATCACATATTTTATTCAACTTATTTCTTCATCCATGCATATGTGTAATTATTATTGTTTTTTTTTTTTTAATACTGTGTTGTTCTGACATTCTTTTATTTTGTTTTGTCAGCAATTTCTTTTCCTTAAACTTTTCTCTTCTCATCTGAATTGATTGATTGAATGACCAGCAACTTGAAGGTGCATCAGTATGTGTAGAAGATCTCTCTCCCATCCGTCAGGCCTGGCACATGTTTATCTTCATTTCAGAGCTTAGACTTACTAACATTTTATTTGTCAGAATCATTCGGATGGAAATCTCTATCTAAGCACCACTTAATCTCCTGTTTTTGTATTTATAACAAACGTAATTTCTGTCTTCATTTGTTTTGCTATTATAGATAGAGGAACAGAGAGAGAATCTGTGATGTTATTGGAAGCTTTATTAAACAAGCTCATGACTATAGTCTGACAGTTTTGTACTTACAACATGTAATAGAGTTTTGAATTGATCAAATCCAAGAGACATGGATGTAACTTACCTCTTTCTCCTTCTTCATTTGTAACAGGTGGACGAGCAGAAAGAAGATTTCAGTGACCTCCCGCCAAATCAAAGGAGAAGGAAACTGCAGCAGAAAATTGATGGAATCAAGAGAGAAATGACTAAAGAACAGTCAGAAAGGTATCTGGTCTTCAAACTTTCAATGTGGGATTGAATGTGTTTTTTGTTTCTCCATTTTTTTATTCTCAGATTTTTTCATATTTTTTTCTTTTTAATCACTATGCTGTATATCATGGAGCATTGATTAGGAATCCCAGAAGGACACAGTAGCTCTCAAGATGCTGATCTTTGAGCACATTTTGTGTAGGATGGTAAATGGCACAAACGTAATACTGTAAGAGTGTTTCAGTGTTTGTATGATGCCAGATCATTGTGTGAGCATTGTTTCAACATTTAGGATTTAATAGCAATACATGCAGTTTATTAAGTACTCAGACATATTTGTCCCAAAATTTAGAATAAACAAATAAAACTCCAACAACTATTTTAGCCATGCGTTCAAAATAAATTCAGGGAGTAATCACATTGCATAGGAAACCATAATCAAGATTGATTCATCTTCCTTGGGCAGAATTTTTTTTATTACTAATACAAAAATGCATCCTTCAGACAGGGATGTCTTCCCACACTAGATAAACTTGTCACATTAATATCATGCAGTAGCTTTTTCAGGAGGAACATGTGTATCTATGTCTATGTGTCCACAGAGAAGGAATAATGAAGCTGAAAGATGTCTACGCAAATAACCCAGCCTTAGGTGACCCTAGCACATTGGAAAAGAAGATTGAAGAAAATTCACAAAAGCTCGATGGTTTAAGACAGGAGTTGCTCAAATACGAGGTGTGTACCACATTGTTTTACTGGAGAAACTTGACTAAATGTTGTAGTTTTCATCACAGAACAGGGATTCTGACCACTTACCCAGACTACTTCAAAGCAGATTTATTGAGTGGCTATTTTTTACTAGATTGTGGTCCAAAATGAGAGGAAGAATAGAGCAAATCCACTCATTTGCATTCCAGAATGGTTTTCCCTGCACACATGATGGCCTTGTTTGACAGCCGCCTTTCTAAGATGGAGAAAAAGTCACATTTTCGATATATGTAGGAGGAAGTTCACAACGACATGCTCAGTGTTTGGGCACATCCTGCGGCCTGCGATATCCAGAAGGTGGAACTGATCAAAGATTTACATAAGCTGAAAACTGTGTCATTCACCCACTATTAATGTCTACTCCAATGAAATAGCAACTGAGGCCTGTATTATGAGATCGTGCCAGCAATTATCCCTATTCCAGGAACTAAAGTCTAAGCAGAATTTTAAAAGGATGACCATACAAAAGATACAGCTCAGCCTGATACCAAAACCAAGTTACTGAATGATTCCTTATGAAATCCTTTGCTGTAATAAAAGGGGGGGGGGGGGAAGCATTGCCCTTATATGCAGTTAATCTGTGGACTGGCAATTGAAGTTCTTTCTGTTTTCTGTCGTGGATTCAATGCGGCCACTGTTTTCTGACTTAATAAAAAGCCAGACATTGGAATAGATAGTGAAACGTCAGTTTTTGGGGACCAATGATTCGCTCCAAATACTAGAGGATCAAAATTTGGTTACACTGAAACAACAGCAGAAGAGTATGAAGACAAAATAGGGTCATTGTAGAATCTGAAGCTCTAGACGTCAGGGCCTCGGTGAAATTTCATATGTCTTGCGCCCAGGGCAAATGAGTCAGAAATCAATTGGGGAGATTTCAAGTTCTAGCCGTTTTTAATTTTTTTCCAACTGAGATATCAAAATTTTTTGGTTGTTTTCTACTTTTCTAACCTGAAAAGAAAAATTTGATATCTGAATCGGAAAAAAAGTTAAAAACAGCAGTAACTCGTGATTGCCGGAGCGACTTCTGACTCGTTTGCACAGGGCATTAGACAAAATGTTATCCTGCTGATGTAAAACTGCTATACCAGTTGGCAGTCATAGTGAATATTGCTGGTGTTTTGTCCTATTCAGGGTTACATGGCAGAGGCAGAGGGCAACTCGACCCGCCGACACAGTGCATCTGATGACAGTCACTCATTGAGCACGTCAGGGAGCGGAGACACACCACATCCACACCAGATTTCCGCCCCAGGCACTCCACAGAATCAGCATAATGTCTATCAGTGAGTGTCCCTGTTCTCCTGCTCTGAGAGGCATATTCATTAAACCTTTTACATATGTATGTGACTGTATGGCATCAATACTTAGTATTATGTTTCATTAGCTGTGAAATAATAGAGTGTATTAATGTAGCACCTATCCCTGTACAGTACAGCTCTAAGCACTTTACAATCTATTATTATCCTGGCAGACCCAAAGAAGACACTCATAAACATTCTCAGCTTCCTGGGAAGCATACAAGGCGGCTGCTTATTAGGTGCCCAAATCCTTATCAGTCTAACAATATCAATCACTGTCTATAGTCTGGTTAGCATTCAACCTGGGTGGAGTCAGGAAATGTGTGTATATTGGCTTTCCCAAGAACAAAATGTCAAAACCTTTTGGGAATCAGATAAATTTTTTTTTTAAGAACAAGCAGAAGTTCCTTTTTTTTTTTTTACCATATGTAATTGTTTGTTTGTTTGTTTTAATGGGAGTTTTGTTTCTCATGGCTATGTAGGATTTTATTTAATTTTTTTTTTTTTTAAAGCACTGTTCAGCGTAAACCAGAACGAACCAGTTGCTGGCCAGGGCGCACCTCTCTCACATCTGAAGGATTTTTTTTTTTCAAAAATGAGCCCGCAAATCATGTTATCATTTTTACATTATAAAGGCCTCAGTTTGAAATTTAGATTTTCCGTCCTGCCGTGTTTTATAGCATTGTGAGCACACAATAAGTTATATGGAAAACTGTATGTTTAGACCTGTATGTCTTTAGCAGCTCTTGGCTGCCTTCTGTATTATGTGATTGTCATGATAAACACTTTGTACCTTTGGAATGTCATTCTTACCGTGTTACCATAATCACTGATATACTGGTAAATAAATATCCAAACCCAACTTCATGCAGTGTGAGTGATGTCCATTTTTTACTCTCTACTCCAGGCCCATCGATGGCGACGAGGACGGTGAGGATGAGTTTGATATTTTCCCTGTGATAGGACGGTGTAGAGCTCTGTATCCATTTGAAGGTGAGCACAGTTTTATTGGCCATAGTGGAGTTCTGTTTTCTTATTCACAGAAAGAATGATTCACAATTCTTGCAAATTCTTTAGTAAATATTTCTAGGAAAAGAAATGAATGCTGAAGAATTCAGTATCTGGTATTACATTATGGACTGTTCATAGAAAGAGAAATTTAAGACCTAAATCTTGTTACTGAAATATTGCTACATATAATAAGATCTCTCGTGTAATACTCAATTCAATCATTCAAGTTGCATTATGCTTTTAGAATCACACCAACAGATAGCAATTATGAAGTTACTCTCACATTTACGTCACCATATTTGCACGGACATGTGACAGGAGTGTCAGCGTTAACGTTGGAGTCAGACCTAGTCAGGACAGATGCAGGAAAAACTGTGACTTGAGAATTATCAAGAGATGACCAGTGACAGGGAATGCTAATCTAGGAAAACTGATTTTGGGATAGATGCACTCCCTTCACAATTGAGCTCTAATCTGAAGATTGTCTGCTTATAGTTAAATGTATCTCATGTCGAACATGTACATATCTTTGATTCTTCAGGGTTATAACTGATAGCTTGAAGAAAGAGAAGTTGCACCGTATATGTGTTTAAGTTCATAACTTTGTCCATTGTTTTTATGTGTTTAATGAAGAAATCTGTGTACACGTGTGGCCATTTTGCTATAATAATAGAAAGATTAATTACAAAGAAGATAGTAATGCAGCAAAGAGTTTATATTGCTATTATTTTTCATGATCTCTTTTCTCTCGCCCAGCTATCAATGAAGGCTCAGTGGCTATGGGAGAGAATGAAGAGATGCAAATTTTAGAACAAGATCAAGGAGATGGCTGGACACGAGTACGCAAGGCTGACGGAAACGAAGGTTTCGTCCCGACGTCATATGTGGAATGTCACTATTACGAAGGAGATCAAGTCTAATTTTAGCCTGATTAGACATGTATGAATGTTGGCTTGCTCAGTTTGGATGACATTTGCTGTATGTATGGGCACAAGCTGATGACTGGGATGTGTACATGAAACTGGAGTAAGGTATAGTCAATGAATTCTGCTGTAAAGATGGTAATTAAATCAAGTATTTTGGAGTTCATGTAAGGTGTATGTATGCAGTGTTATAACTGATAGGGTGAACGGATGTAAAAAGATACTCATTTAATTATCCTATCCAGAACTGGATTTGTACAATAAAGTTGATGAAAATAGCTGAGAATATGTGGCTTTGAGTTATGTTCCTGACTGTCCGCTTCAAGTTATTGTATGATACATGTCATTTCTTTTGTATTTTAATGAAAATAAGACATGAAAATAGTTTGATGTAATATTGCATATGTGAGATGAATTAGGAAGATGCCTCCTTTTTCAAGATTATGCATGGCAGTGACTAGATCGTACAATACATGTAGAGAATAGGACTTGCCTTTCAAACAATTCAGTGAAAGGGAAAACTTGAGATACACTTAGAGGAAATGTGTGTTTTGCTTTGTTGAATTGCAACAGATTTTATCTTTTGCTCATCGCATCTATTCGTACAAGAATGAATGTAAAGAGGAAGAACGGCACATGTCTGGTTTTTAGTATTTTCAACATTAATCTCGATGGACTTTGAGTCTTCATTATCTCACTTAAACAGATGGGAAAGAGCAGCTACTTTTTGTCCATAGTATTGGTTTGAGTCAGTAACTTCAACAAACAAAAGTCATAGAAATCTTTGAAAATAAAATTTCAGTTTTCTCCCCGCGTAAAAAGTGGATATATGTGGTTTTTCTCCTGTTGTCCTCACATGTTTTGTTTTGTATGCGAGAAAGGGAAAAAAAAATGTTCATAGTGCATTACAGGTTTGACTCACTCAGTGTGAATTCCTGCAATTGCTGCAGCCTGAAAACGTTGCATTAGCCTAGTTGTGCCCCAGCAAGTGTTTCTAAATTTATTGTTTTAGTGGCAACATTTAGTCGTTTTATCGCACAACACTTGTGGGAATAGTGCGTCCTGTATGAAAGCCTAGTCATTTCTGTACTTATAGCAGGATTGAAGTTAAAGGCTGAGGAACGGGAAATGAGTTTTGATTCCTATTTGAAAATGTCACCCTTGGTTTGACTGCAGTTTGCCTGTCAGTC
>JBCAUA010147158.1:21477-33863 GCA_038406235.1 Peronia verruculata
ATTAACTGTACCCTATAAATATATATTTGAGGTTTGGTTCTTATAAGTTAAAAAAGTTAAAAGTACCATCCCTTGACCCCCCAAGAGGGGAAATTGTCTTGGCCATTTCAGACCGTGTTGCCGCAGTGCAGCGGATTGATAAACTAAGCACCAACAATCAATTTTAAAGGTATTCTCGAAAAATCAGTTCAGAGTGAATCAAAGGGCTCAGAATTTGCTGTCCTGAGTGAATAGGAATGCTGAAAATTTACTTTGGTCTTATTTTTGGAATGCATTAATTGGTATACATACTTATTGTGAGTGCAGTTTGTATATTGAAGTACTTGTGCTCATATTACATTTCACATCTCTCTCTTTCTTGTCTTGTGTTTTTTTTGGTTTTTTTTAACAACTCTTTTTCTGACTTTGCTGAATGAAAATTGAAAGATTTGATCAAGTAATAAAATGTACACAGTATATAATATATTAAATATATATTATATATATATCAACTCATCCAGTGGCTGTTATCTGTTAAAATTTGTACAGGTTTCAGATGGTCATGTTAACTGATATCATTTCATTTCTTTTGATTTGTCATGTGTGTGCAGCAAAGCCGCATTCTAGTCCAAATTGATCCTAATCATATGATGGAATTTTGATTTTTATTGTTCAGCATGTGAACGTTTCAACAGTTTGCAGATTTGTATGAGCATTATGATAATATGAATGTTTTTGTCTATTAATCCAGTGTAAACAGATATTTGTGTTTTTTTTTTTTGTCTAATTACGATACAGTTTTTATTATAGTGATAGATATTATTTGAGCATGTTTCATGCTAAACTGATCAATGAATATTCAAAAATATTGATGGCAGGATGAACTTTCAAAGCTTCATTCATGCAGGATGAATTAAGATGCCTTTTTTTTATAATGGTGATGATGAGAAAAATAAAGACTTAAGTGCCCAGAAAGCTTTCCTAAATTGAATTGTGTGCTAATTTGTTTTCTTGTTTAATCACATAAAAATCTGGGTGTGTCAAAAACCCCTTGACCAACTTTTGAAAACCCCAAATTTTAGTTTTTTAGTTCATAATTGTTAGGTTTTTATTCTTCTGTATGAACTTTTTTTATTCTGAATTTTTGCAAGGTGAGTAATACGTACATCTCCTATAAACCGACACCTACATGGTTCTGATAGAAAGATGTCAGTAAATGGATCATAAATGGTTCATTGTTTCTAAAAGAGGTTGAATCCTTTTCTTTTGTAGTGTAGAAAGTGAAAACATTCATGACCGGCATCTCGGTGGTATATGAAAGACGAGAGATTCCAGGTCTATAATGTATTGTGGGAGTCTAAATCGAGAAAATCTCCTGGCTGTATTATATCATTGAAGTTTTCAAAACAAAACAAATGAATGCAAGAAGATGCACATGGAAATATCAATCTGTAGCTATTTCCTATTGGAACCAAGAGAGAGATTATGCTGTGGTGTAAATGAAGCCATTCTGCCCTCTGTTCTATCTGTATATCTAGAAGAAGATTTTCCCCTCCGTGTATTCTACCTCCAGAGTTTCTGAGTGGCGCTGTACAAAAGCTGTGAACTTTGTCTTTTACTAAACCCCAACCACTGTATTTTGTTGTTTGTAATGTGCTGCCTGTGTGAGACAAACATTTGTAGATGTGTGAGGGTAGTTCACTCAACCATTGTCAATGTGTGTCGCTAGCTTATGTCAGAATATCATACGAAATTGTTTGTTATTTTTCTGATCAAAAGCATGGTAGTATTGCCCATCTGCTTAAGCAAAGGCTTTTAATATTATTGTCACACTTCAAGCATTTTGACAGTACAGTCACATTACGTCACAAGAAAAACCAGTTTTGTAATGTTGGTTTTATTCCCTTCTTGACTATCAGTATCAGTGAAAGTCAGTAATGGAGACAATGCATGAAACAAGTCAAGAAAAATCTTACCAAGCCAGTTATGATGTCCTTTATCTGTAGATACTGCACAAACCTGTGCTTTCTAAACATTGGTAGATTCAGTACAGAAGGTAGTGAAGAACCAGGAGAATACAGCCAATCTAACTACTTGCCACTGTAGTAGTAATAGTAAAGTACAGAGACTGCGTCAACTATCTGTATAGATGAGATGAATTGTAACATATCTTTAGGAAAGATTGAACTGAAGTAAGTGTACTCATGCATGGAGAAATATGAGCTCTCAGCATGGTAGACAGTGCTGCAGTGTATGTTTGATTCTGCAGAGTTTTTGCCCCAACGTAGCAGGAAAGGAATTTTTCTCACATGCAACCTCTGCTTTGATTGTACTTAAGCCAAGAAAAAGTATTAACAACAGTGCAGAGACAAAGATTTCTCTCCATCTTGATAATGGCTTCATGTTCTGATTCTGTCAGTGCTCATGTAATGGTAATGAACTTTTTCGTATTGAACAGTGTGGGTTTTTCATGTACTAGGAGGCATCAGACTTTCCAAATTCTCAAATTCTTGTGGAATACACCGTTCTTTGAAAAATTCATAGATTGTTAGCCATTACTGTACAATTACTTAGTACAACCAATGTTGTTTAAGTTAATGGTTAATAATGATTATAGTAGTACATAGTACCTAGATCCATTCAATACATCCTCTAAGCACTCAACTGTCATTACCACACCTGGAGACCCAGTGGAAACACTCACAAAAGTTCTCAGCTTTTTGGAAAGCCCATTAGGTGCTTTAAATGTCAGTCTATCAATCACATTCTCTGTCAGTAGTTGGGGACCTATTTCAACCTGGTTGGAGTTGGGGAATACATAAATTATCTTTCCCAATGACAAAATGCTGGAGAGCTGTCAGGATTTGAACCTGGGACATTTGATCCCACATCCCACAGCCCAACCACTAGACCTCGGACACCACTAGTAGTGGAACTATAAGAAAGAGTAAGTGTCCATGCATTTTAGGTGAAAAGACCCCGATATTTTACAAGAGTTTACAAAAACAAATTCAGCCACCACATGGTCCAAGTTTTTGTCACACGTAGACTTGGAACAAGTCCATTCACATGAGAGAAAAGACTATTTTTGAAATGAGAGGTTTTTGTCTTGCACTGTTGATGATCCGATATGTATAAGGATTTGCTTTCCAGTAATAAGATTTAACCCAAATCTCTCTGGTGGGAGAGGGTGACAGGGTAAAGATGAACTGGTAGAATATTTCAAATTTTTAAGTGGCCCATCAGACTTAATCGAGTTTACAGAGGTGCTAATGCTTTCAAAATTTAGAAATATCCATTCAAGTTTAATAATTTTGTGAAAAGATGCTAATCTTATCTAATATTTTCCGCTATTAGCATGAAAATTGAATGATATGAAAGTTATGGTACATCCATAACATTTCATCAATGGTTTCAGTATTAGAGTGCACAATTTGTCACTTGCTCTGACATAATATTACAATAATACAATATTTTCTGTAGTGTACAACCAGCCTGCCCCTTGGAAGTATCTTCAAAGTGTTAATGAAGTACATAGTTTTCTGTCATGAATCCTGTTAGACATCTGATGTTCATAGGTATCCCTATTGTTAAGCTTAACCTTATTCTTGCCATATATACAGTTGGAAAGACAATTGCTCTGACTCGGATACCAGTCTGCAAAGCTAGAGGATATGGATATTTCACCCATTGCTCCTCAGCAAATCTTATCCTGATTTGTTAGTTTTTTCGGCTTCTGAGGGAATTATCTCTCTTCGCAAATTCAGACCAGGCATTCTTTGATCATTCTTTTTACACTGCCTTCAAGTTCCCAGGGCTCAGGTAGTTTTGTATAGATGTTATTTTACATTTATACCACAAGCTTAGACATGTTGTAACATTATACAATGAATTTGCCAGCTTTAACAATA
The DNA here is from genome assembly GCA_038406235.1 of Peronia verruculata. Taxonomy (NCBI): domain Eukaryota; kingdom Metazoa; phylum Mollusca; class Gastropoda; order Systellommatophora; family Onchidiidae; genus Peronia; species Peronia verruculata. The sequence continues at coordinate 25,368 of JBCAUA010147158.1, forward strand.
AGTTCATTGTGTCACAGCCAATGTAGTTGTGTATATAAGCTTTTTATCTCAGATGTGAAGGGATGAAGATAGGTGGATGAAAGGAGGCATTTATACTGATTGGTTGGTTTACTAAATAAATATCGAAAAACTCCATCAAGTCTGGAATGAATATGTGTTATTTCGTGTTTGCTTTTTTTTTTTTAACCTCTGTTTATTTTTATATATATATATTTTTTTTTTAACCCCTGTTTATTTTGTGTTCTGTGGGCTCATTTAATGAACCAAAGCTGAATTAAGGTTTACCAGGTTAATGCAAAGAGAATATTGGGGCATTGCAATGATTATGGTGATAAACTATAATAGACATTTTATAGTAGATGATATCTTACAAAGTTATGCATCCAAGACCTGGCGTAGCTGACACGTCCTGCTAAACCTCTTGAGTTATTTAGGAATTTGCTGTATATGTTATTTTAACTATAAGAACGTAGGTGAAAAATGAGTACAACTGAAGGCAGTACGCTTGTACATATGACATCTGATACTATTACTGAATCTTTGGGAGCTCTCAGTTTTGTTTCTTTCTTTTTTATTTGTGCTAGGTGAACTTTTAAACATTTTGTTTAATTACTGTAACTGTTGGGAATTTTTATAAAAATTATTTGTGTTTTTTGTCTGTTTGATTTCTTTTCAGCAATGAAAAATGTGTATATTGTTTGCTAATAATTACATGCCCAGTATGTATATCATTTCTGGCTTTGGGTAAGAAAAGGGGCTTAGCACTAGGGGGGTGTGCTATAATTCTTTTTTTTTTTTTTTCCCCTTTTTTTTTTCCTCACAATTTGTTACCTGCCAAAAACGTGTTGCCCTCAATCATTTGTCGTGTTGCTGTGTTCACATGTCATTTAAAGTATTGTGTAGTCTGGCAAAGAGAGAACTGCCAAGTGCAATAAGTGTAGTGCGAACAGGTGATATGGGTCCGGATGTCAATTTTTCCAGGTGTAGAATTATCACTGTCAGTGGAGGAAAAAAAAAAAAACAAAACACAGGTGGACTTTCCTTTGGGCAAAATAATTTAGTATGACTCTTTGATGCTGAGGTATTCACTTCAAAGTCAAATCCTGTCGTGGTTCTTCAGCCTCCTTTACTCAGTGAAGCCCCCAATTAACTTTGGATTTATTCACCCTGTCCTCTGGCAAATAGGGGCTCTAGCACCCTGGATGATAGGAATTGCTAGCAATGTAGTGATTTATGTGCAGGAGATTGGTATATAAGTTGAAGATTTGCAATATATTATTTATTTTTTTTTTTTAAACTTATGCCCTACCTATTATCTGGTAGTTTTTATTTTCACTAACATTTCTTATGGGGCAAGACTGTAATGTAGACTTTTAGTAGACTGTACAACATTACCCATACATCTTATCCCCTTCATATAGGTTGAATAGTATGATTGACAGATGAATGTGTTTCACTGGTCTTGTATGTTTGCTATCATTGTTGTTTTTTTTTCTTTTATGTTACAAAAGGTAGATGTCGAAGATGGGTGTAACTAAAATGTACTTGTAGATTCAAGGGTTTTTAGAGAGTCCTCTAGCCGTATGTGTCCCACACCCAAAGAGGCAAACTGACTGATAACTTGTCTGAATGTGGCAGTGGAACACTTTTGGCAGGTCAGAAATCGTAGCTGTGATGGTGATAATTAGCCTACACAGCAGTGCAGTATAAAGAGAAACAATTTCTCTGAGTCTCTGCAATTTATGATTTCTTCCTCAGATATTCATGAGATTATTATGTTACACGCAATTTTCACTGAATAAGACTTTTGCAAAACAACTGGGAACATTGCATTGCCACCTATGAATTCCCAAGAAAACAATGTCATCTACCCATTAGAATCTACTGTTCAAGTGGATAGGAATTGTTCCTTTGATGGATAGAGGTTTTGTTAAAGTGACAGCTAGAACAATAGATATTTCGGTAAGATGCTAGTAGATTTTCATCCGGTCTGATTTTCTGCCCAAGAGTTTTTGATTAATTACCAGATTCTTAATGATGACGTAGATAACATTTTTTTTTTTTTTTTTGGTTCGCATAAAAAAACTTGAAAAGATGTACCTGACAACTCTGACAAAGGGCCATATCTAGCAGTCAGTTTGTCTCGTTTAGCATATTCTCCAGGTGCTCCTTTTTATATTCTGTCTGTCCACCAAAGTGAATGATTTCCAAACTGTTTGACATATGTTTGCATAACTGTTACTATTGAAATGAAATTGTCTCTTTAAGTTACGCTGTGAATGTAATTAATTACCTGCACCGATGCTATTTATGATTTTTCTTCTCATGCTTTCACTTTGCTTTGATGCACAGAATCAGAGAGGAACAATTGTTCTTCTTCTCAGCCTTCTTGTCTCTTTGCTGTCTTTTTTTTTTTTTTTTTTCAACAATATGTCTATGCGTTTCTTTTCAACTCACTATTCTTCACTCACCATTTGCCTGCTGCCTCAGTGTCTCATGTATTGACTTTCCTCTCTCATTGTTGTATTGGTCTGAAAGATGTCCTTTCATTACTTGAAAAATGGGTCTATATATTTGTGTCATGCCAGGAAGTATGGAATGCAGTTGTTGAATGGGATAGCTTTGTAGAATGTGGCAGCTGCAAAACACTCGATTGGAATTTCTTTCTTCTTGGCTAAATGGGGGAAATTTTTTTTAGTTATTCTTCAAGAATGTGTCATTTTTATCCTTTCCCTCAAGTGTAGCAGCATTTTTACCTCTGTTCTGTGTAGTGACCTGCTATAGTCAGACTGTAAAGATATGTAATAGGGAGCACAGATAAGATAAAACTAAATACATGTATAGTGCAAGAGGGACTTTGATGAAAAATAGCAGTTAACAAAATGATTTATACCCTCTGAGAATTATAAATATAAAATGACTAGGTCCAAGCATTTTGTATACTGCATTTAGCAAATTATCGCTGAACCAGCCAATCAGAGATTGGCAAGTTACGAATTCAGCCATTGAATCAGCCAATCAGAAGTTGGCATGTCACTGAATCAGCCAATCAGAGATTGGCAAGTTACGAATTCAGCCGATCAGAAGTTGGCAAATTTAAACCTGCTTTTCAACCAATCACAAGCTGTTGGATTATTGAATCAGCGAATCAAAGGGTGGCAAGTTGTTTCACAGCCAATGAAAAGATAGGAGGCCACCAGGTCAGCCAGTCAGAAGTTGTCATTTTGCTGAAACAGTCTATGGGAAGTCACTCTTATTTGCTGGATTCTGTTGACCACGCCCTAGCCATGCTCAGTTTCCCATGAAATATTTTTGCAACTTTTGCATAGTTTTTGCTCAGCTGCAAGCCAATTCCAGATAGTAGCATTTTGTTTTTGCTATTCAGAGGAACAAATAAATGTTGTATCCCAACATAAATTTATCATCATGACATTAAAATTATTTTACATCTTGTCACATTCATTGTCATAAAGTCAACAAAATCTGTTATTTATGACATATAAACAGTACAATAAACCACTTGTAATTTTTTGCTGTTTTTTTTTTTTTTTTGCCAGTAGGCTATTTTTTTTTTTTTTTATATATACATTACTGGAGTAAACTCAGAAATATCCAGACTTGTTGGCTGAATTTGTTTTCTGTTACTTTGTAATTGTCCCTTTTCACTCCCATCTCATCTTCCCCTTTGCCCCACCTCCCAACCCTCCCCATCTGATAGAGAACATTTGGTTTCCTCTTCAAAATAAACATTAAAGCCTTTGTATATTAGTAATACAAAGGTTTCTTTAGTATTTGCAGTATATTTCAGTTCAGAGTTTATGGCATTTGGTAGTAAGATTATTGAACTTTGAATTGTTTCATACAGTTTTTTTTAGAGCAACGAGAATTGTTTTCTGATGCATTTTTTTTCTAGATGTTTTGGTCACGTTTATATCAACATCCCATCGTGAAATTGCACCACATACAGCTAAAGATGTCAGTGCAGTCATATTACTTTCACTGACGTCATATGATATGTAGCCATCATTATCCACCTAATATATCCACCATCCACATTTAATCATTATCCAAAATAACATTTTAATTGATGAATAAGGTAAGAAGGACCACCACAGAAAGATTGCTTGCCCCTTCGCATGTCTTAGTTCATTTAATCTTGCTCAATATTTTACGCCACATAACATGATTGTAACAGAAAAGGAAAATTCATTAAAAAAGAATCATTTTATTTCATGATTATAATTGATAGTATTTTTAACATGGTTTTACTCAGATGTCTATTGCTAATAGTTTGTAATTTTATAAGTGAATGCAAAAAGACAACAAAGATGTGAAAGAATGTTTAACATTTTATTAGTTCTTTGGGAAGATCAGAACAAGTTTTGAGAAATAGTATGAATTTCAGATTTGAAAACTGACAATAAGAGTAGCATCACATTTGTTCCCAGCCTGCTTAGCTTCTTTATTCATTTTTTTTTTTTAGGGATTTTATTTTTCTTAACTGATTAGTAGTTTTGTTAGCAAAACAAAGATAAGGTAACAAAGAAAACGAAAAGCGAATTTGTTGTGGTATAATTTTTTTATTTTTTTTTATTCCTGTATTAGTACACAGTAGAAAAAAACTTTTTTTTGCACTATATAAATCATGGCTAGTCCTCAGATCCAAGCCGAGAAATGAGGAGTTTGTTGAATGTGATGACGGGTGAGACGATATTTTTTTTTTTTTTTTATTGCAGAAGTTGTAAAAACATTCATCTCTGAAAAAGAAAGTATTGCTTTTATGGACAGATTGTACGTGTATTATGATGTGAGGTGTCTGTAGTTTTTATGATAGATACATGTAGTTTAATTTTTTGCCGATTTTTCTCTTGATTTTAAATGGTGCTCAAAGATCATCTTCTGTCTTCAAGCCGTGATGTTCTTGACTGCCGCCAAGTTAGCTGAACATTTTTCTCACTCCATGAAAACATATAAATTAAGGTTTTAAGTGATAGTAATAACTCTAATTAGGAGAAAAAATGACATAGCCACATTTTGACTGGTTGCAAGACACACATGTACAATGGTGTATGCAACCTGGGGCGGAAGCATTTTGTGAAATTTGTTAGATCTATTCAGCGAGTCAGTATGAAATTCAATGGGATCTGAGTGGAAGTTGCTCGTTCTCTTCGGCAGTTCAGTCCGGTCTATGTGAAATTTTTAAAAATATGAAAAAAAATTATTATTATTATTATTTTTTTTTTAAAATCATTTCGAAGGTCTCAGCTGAAAATAACATGAAGATGTTTGTTGTGAAATTGGGTCGGAAGGTGGGGAGAAAGACTGAAGTATGTCGCATGTTTGGAACAGATTAGAGTATGTCGGACCTGACCATTGTTTTGATTCATCAGCTGCTGAGTGTAGAGAAATAGATCATGAGAATTTCTTAGAATGTCACAGTTAAATGCATTTCTTGTTATCTCATTTCAATCATCTCTCGGATGGTGCATTTGATTGTTTGTCTAATTATTTAATGATCATGATTCTTATTGTTATCATTATTCTTCTTCTCATGGCTATTACTTTTTATACACTATGATAACTGTACAGGTTATAACAAAGACTTTCTCTTACACGAAGGGGGTGCTCAGTGTGTGCAGTTTGACAGTGTCAGATGTGTGTTTGAAAACTCCTGTTGATTCAAATTTTCAGGTGACTACTCAGTTCTCAGTCGATTCAGTCATGCAGGGCACAGTATTGCTGTAATCATGCTGATGTGCCATTGAATTCCAGCACAACTCAGAACTCAGAAATCACAGATAAAATAATCCCGTGTTTTGAGTAACATCTATCGACTGTAGGGTTACTATTCAAGATAATAGTATAGAATGTATGTAATGCCCCTGGTTTTGAATCTGTAGAAAGAAAGTAAAAAGCTGAATGTCCTTTCAGACAGCTTTCACTTCTTTACTTGTCGTTTTCTTGTATGAGTGTCTATACATGAGAGCATGTGCGTTAGATATTAAAATGAACCACTTTTATCCTTTTTTTCTTTGAAATGTCCTACAGTCAAATGAGATTAAAACATGGGGAACGCCTTGAAAAATTCATAGGTCTTACAAAATGTAGTAAGCTCACTGAAAAGAAAACTATGATTTCTAGATTTCTGAATTTGCAAAAAAAAGAGAAAGAGAGAATACGATTAGAGATTGAATGCTCTTCTCTGTTGATTGCTGGTCACAACATAAATTTGATAACAGCATGAGATGCAAGATTTATTGGCTTTTGTAGATTTTGTTTGAGATGTATTAGCTTCTAATGATCTTAGACAATATTCTATGTCTTGAAGAGCACCCCTGCCTTGTTAACCAACCTTTATAAGGTTTGTAGGAATATTTTTTTCATGTTGGTATTGTTTCTTATTTTTTTTTTTTTTTTTATATTTCTCTGGTGTCACTCATTCAAACTTTCTGTCATTCATTGTGTCATTTAGTCGTCCAGACATGAGAAACACTTGTACTAGTATCTGCATGACTGAGGGAGAAAACTAGTACAATATAATATGTAGATGGTGTGTGTCAAAGTTTGGCTTCCATTTTTCTTGTCTCCTGTATGTAATCTGTTCTTTTTGTTCTCACAGAATGAAAAGGTCGATTTGAACAAATGTGGAAAAATTGCACAAATGTGTAATGAAATTATAGAAAATATTACCATCACGTAATTACAAGGAGACGTTGAATCAGTCAATTCAGTTCTTATGTCTTGGGTCCCTTAAATTTCTTTCCTGAGCAATGCTCTTCTAACAAGCGTGGTATCTGTTAACTCTTTGGGAGCTTGAAGATGATCATAATCTATATTGTACGCCTGTCAGAGTTAAGATGAAATTAATATTTCTGGTGTTTAGCTCAGTAACACTTCAGTAGATGATTGATTGTATTCCACCCTTTTATCCCGTACCAGATTTTATTTTACCCAGCTGATGTGTACCAAAATGGCGTCAGTGAAAGCTCGTCACGTAGAGCGTCCATCTTGTGTGGTTGCTATGTACATGTAGTTTGACCTGTCCTTCCTGTATGGCATAGCTGGGAATCTGTCTGTCTGTCTGTCTGTCTGTCTGTTTTCATGATCTTTTCTTGCATTCATTAAACGTTTCTGCCATCATAACTATAACTATTCTTTATCCATGTATCTTCAGTCTTGCCTCAACTGTTTTATCTTTTGTTTCATTCATGTTTTTTTATGTCGCCATGGAAACGTTTTAATGCCTTGTACATAATTATTATATGTCCTGTAAATAAACTAACATTTGACCTATTTAATGAAAGTGGAGTTTGTTCAGTGCCTAGAGCTCATTGTACTGATGGAGAATATTGAAGTCGTTGGTTCTCTCTATATCTGTTGCTCTGGCTGTCTGGCTGCTTGGCTCTCTGTCTGTTTGTCTGTCTGCTTGGCAATAAGACTGTCTGTCTCATTGACTGTGTCTGTCTGTCTTCTGGGCAATCTGACTGTATTTCTCACTGACTGTCTGTCTGACTGTCTGCTTGGCTCTCTGTCTGTTTGTCTCTCTGTCTGCTTGGCAATGTGACTGTCTGTCTTACTGACTGTGTCTGTCTGTCTTCTGGGCAATCTGACTGTATTTCTCTCTGACTGTCTGCTTGGCTCTCTGTCTGTCTGTCTGACTGACTGTGTCTGTGTGTCTGCTTGGCATTGACTGTCTCACTGTCTGTCTGACTGTCTGCTTGGCTATTTGTCTGTCTGTCTCACTGACTGTGTCTGTCTGTCTTCTGGGCAATCTGACTGTATTTCTCACCGACTGACAATCTGCTTGGCTCTCTGTCTGTCTGTCTCACTGACTGTGTTTGTCTCTGCTTAGCAATGACTGTCTCACTGACTGGCTGCCTGTCTGTCTGTGTGCTTGGCTGTGTATGTCTGTCTCTCTGGCTGGCTGCCTCTCCATCTGTGATTGACTGTCTGTCTATTTCTCTGGCTGACTGTCTGTCGGTCTGTGTGCTTGGCTATCTGTCTGTCGATTTCTCTGGCTGGCTGTCTGTCTGTCTGCTTTTAGCTGTCTGTCTCTATGGTTGATTGTATGTCTGTCTGCTTGGCTATCTGTGTAGCTGGCTAGTTGGCCGTCTCTACTTGGCTGTCTGTCTGTCTGTCTGTTTGCCTGCCAGCCGATCTACCCATCTGCCTGTCTGTCTCCACAATTGGACTGTCTGTCTCATTCCTAATTTAGTATATTAACCAGTCTGTCTGAGAGTTGAACCGTGATGAAACAAGTTCTTGACAAAATATCCCGCTAGTGTTTTGTTTCATGAACCCACTTAGTGGAACCAATGCACCTGAGTACTCTTGGCATCAATCTTGTAAGGCTCACAAGTCAAAAACAGTGGGAGCGTCAGAATTCTGTTTCTTTGCGAGGTATTATTTTGCTATTTACCAAATAACAGTTGATGTTCTATAGAAGACGACAGGAGGGGGGGGGGGGGGGGGGGGGGGGGGGGGGGGGGCCCCTTC
>JBCAUA010147159.1:0-22393 GCA_038406235.1 Peronia verruculata
CATTTTCTGGCAACCTGAACTTCCCAGGTTAGGAGCCCGGCCGGCTGCTTAGCCTGGCTTGCTAAATCTCAGGCCTGGAGACGTATAGTCTAGATGTGAGTGCAAGTATCCAAACATGATGTAATGTAACTCTGGGGTGATTTGAGTAACATGACCTCAGAAAATAAAAAAGAAAAAAAAAATTATGTATGTGTGTGTTTTAAATATATTCTCTCAGAAGGGACCAGAGTACCTGTCATTGTAGCCCTCAGTAAGTGTAGAGGTTTTGTACAGAGAAACAGTAGTCACTGTGGAAACAGCTGTGTGTTAACATGTTTGATCCTGTAGTGTACTGAAGCAGATTAGGCTCTTTACCATTGATCATGTTGCCTAAACAGATTGGTTAACTAATCATCTGATTGAAAGATAGAACATGGGGGGAAAAAAATAAAATAAATAAAATAACCAATTTTCAGGGTCTTACCATAGTCATCTATCTGTTTTGCTCTGATACACAGACTAGACAGAGCATTATCTTTCAGACTCCACAGAGACAAATCTTCGACTGGATCATGTTTTTTTAAAATGTATACTGATTCGGTGATAAAGTTTAGGAAAATTCCATTCATAGCTTTGTGCGTAACTGCAGGGATGTCAAATTTCCTACTTAAGTAGGATTTCCTACTTTTTGGCTGTCAGTAATTTCTGCGTTGGCGCCAAATCGGGTATTATTTACCGTTAACATACTTCAGTTTTATGTGTTGCTAAAGAATGCCAGGAACTTTTTCCTACTTTTTCATGTAGGCATATTGACATCCCTGCGTAAGTCATATAAATCTCTTGGGATCATTCAGTTGCCTTTGTACTGAAATAGGTAGTGTTTTTTTTTTTAAAGTTCATCCACAATTTTTTTTTTTTTACTTCCAGTTTTTTTGTTTTTTTAAGCCATTAGTTATGATGCAATCTATAATCACAAATTACCCAAGTAACTTTATTTAACAGTAAATATTTTGTTTCATTGAATGAACTCAATTTTTAAGGGAAAAGCTACCTCTGTCTTAGTCACATTTTAACTTCTTGCAAAACAGACTTTGCCCAGTCTCTTAAAACCGTTAAAACAGATGTGAGTTGTTTAGAATGAGCTGTGATCTTTACATTGGTTATTGCTAGGGAACATGGTGATTTACATCATCCACATTGATTTGACCATCAGAGCTTGAAGTGCAAGATGTTGTCAGGCATTCCCTTTGATGCTGGGGGAAATATTGCTGGGACATTAACCCTTTAGTTCCCTCATCGGGATAAAGCCGCTCCCAGAGAGACACGCTCTGTTACCCTTAACCCTAGCCAACCCTGATGAGATATCTTTGAAATACAGTATGATAACAAGATGGTGTCTAAGCATCCATTTCGGTGGAAGATAAGTGAAAACACAGGCCCCAGACCACAACAGAGGAAAATGGAGAGGGTGGGTGTGGGAGACCTTCCTGTGACACCTTGATGACTCAGGATAGAGTTTAGGGATCAAATTAGCAAACAAATTGAAGTTCAGGGCGTAATTCAGACCCTAGTCTCTAATTGTCTAAAGAAACTTGTAAACTGACAAACAGAGGTAATTCCTTTGTCTCAGAAAGAGTTTAATGTAACCTCTCAACGTTTCAACGTTTGATCTAAAAACATGGGAAAGACCTTACCTTGTCTATCAGATAGTAGCCTGCTAGAAATTGTTGACTATCTGATGGATATCTTATGAGCTTCATTTTGTATACCTAACTACTATCTCTGTATGTCTCAGTTTTTTCCTTCTTTTTTTTTTTTTTCTTTGTTCAGTCTTTCATTCTCTTCTTTTTCCCACTTTGTCTCTTCCTTTCATCTTTTTTCTTTCTTTCTTTCTTTCTTTCTTTCCTGAATAGTTCCTTTCTCCCTCTTTTTACCTTTCTCTGTGTCTTTTATTTCTTGTGCCTTTCTTTCTGTCTCTCTTTCTTCCTTGCTTTCTTTCCTTCTTTTTCTCTTTTTGTTTCCACTATATCTTCCTTTCTTTCTCTCATTCTCTCTTTTTCTTTCTATCTTCCTTCATTTCTTTTTCTTTCATACTTCCTTTCTTGCTTGCTTTGTCTTTTTTCTTCTCTTTTTTTTTTCTTCCTTCCCCTCTGTCTTCCTTTCTGTCTCTCTCTTTCTGTCTTTTTTATTCTTTTTTACCTATTTTTCACTCTGTCTTTCTTTTCTTTTCTTTTTTTTTTTTTTTTTGTTCTCCCTTTCGTAATCTTTTTCTTTTGTTCTTTCCTGATCGACAAAATTCATTTTCCTCAACAAAGTCCCCATTGACATCTGAGTTGTTTGACCAGGTCGCGTGACATACTGTGTGACATACTGGACTGAAGAGGATTAACCCTATAAATGCCAAGTGGCATATCAGGTGAAAGACTCGCATCATACTCTGCACTCCAATTTCTTATCAAATTAAAAGTAGTAGTATAGTGTTCAAATTTATATGAGATGCAACAGGATGAAATTAAGTGCCAGTCACTTTTTGAGCATAGTGTTATTGGTTTCAAATTACAACCTATTCCCTATTCCCTTCCATTTCTGTTAGGAAAAAAAATGTTTTATTTAAAAAAAAAATATTTGTTCTATCTGAAGTAGAAATTTAGGTATTGGCAGTTTCAGAGAGGCTGACCTATTTCTGCTGCTGTGAAAATTAGTGAGAAAAATGATGGGACCATTTTGTTAATGTATTCATATTGCTAGTAAACTTAATGCTGCACTAAACAGTTGTTAAAATTTACATCAAACTGAATATCTAATGCTGGTATACAGTCACTGTTATTAAGCATTTACAGATCACACTGTAAGGTTCATTATTACACCTGATTTTATTCTGTCAAATCTGTCCGTTGCAGTGCGCAAGTCAAAAGTAGGAGTGAGAAATATTTGTGCAATAAAATAAACATGGCACTCATAAGGTATCAGGGATTTGAAGAATCATCACTCACATAATTATGGGTCTGTTTAAATGCTCGAGATATATCTGACTGCTCATCATTTGTCTGCCAAGCTCTGAGTATATACACAAATCTGTTTGTTTGAGTAGCAATCGCTCAGTCAGATGACTAACCGTGAAATACCTCGTCGCAAGAGCCTCATTTAAATTCCCATTCATCTCGCTGTTCCGAGATGAATCAAGATCTCTGAATCCAGAGATTTAATCAGAATTGACAATCATTGTGAGAGTTGTGTGCAAAAAAAAAAAAATATTAACAGTGTCTCAAAATTTCATTCACTGTTGAAAAAAATCATGATTTCTCTGGACGTCTCTTACCACATCCCGACTCACGTGTAATCTTTTGTATCTTAAACAGACTTCAAGTATACTATGACCATTTAGAAACCATAACATTCCAGCGTGTTTTTGTTTTTGTTGTTTCTTATTGCAATACTTGTAGCGTTAAGTCAACTATACAGGATGGAGTACACTCCCACAAGACATGTTCTCAATCATATCGGTGTAGATGCAGATATTTGTTGCAACAAACTTGCAGGGTTAATGTTTTTTGTTGAGGGAGCGTGCGGTCGTCACGCTGTGTGCAGTCATGGGCTTATCCCCCAGCATATCTGTTCATCTGATCAGATTTCACTGTCCAAGCTGTTGACTTCAAAGCTGTTTTTGTTGTAACTTACACAAAGAAACTTGAAAGCAGATCAACCGAATTTTTGTTCACACATTCAGTTGTTTTGTTTTGGTTTTTGTTTTGTCTTTTCTTTTGAAGGTAGAAAAAAAAAAAAGAAAGAAAGAAATAAGAATTGCGTCTTTATGATACGACATCAGATTTTTATATGAATCAAGATGTTATATATATATATTTGTACATTATACGTATTAGATCACCCTGACCCTGTTTCTCCCCCCCCCCCCCCCATCCCCAATGCTTTTTATATTTTTCATGCAAGGTTGGGGGGGGGGGGGGGGAGTTGCCAGGAGGGTGGAGGTGAGGAGCATAGTGTGAAAGTTGTTTATTTGTAACAGCTGACACCTTCAAGTAAAACAGTGGCTTATCAGATGGATATGGCTGATTACCAGTCCTTAGCTAGAGGTGTGGGATGGGGAAAGAGCTGTAAGTGACACAGTCAATATGCCACACCCTCACTTCCTCTCTCTCTCTCTCTCTCTCTCACTCACACACATTCATTTTCTGTGGAAAGCAAAGAACATTGGCGAGTTCATTGGCATTGGAACCATTATTTTTAGTATGGAAACAAAAAAAAAAAGAAAAATAGAAGAAACATGGAAAAAAATAAGCAAAAGAGAGGAAGGGGGAAATGGAAAGAAAGGAAAAAATAATAGGGAAAGAATGATGAGGAAAAAGAATGAAGAAACAGAAAGAAAATGTTTTACATTCATTGTGTCATTTTCATGGTGAGGATTTTGTGGAACCAAATTACATGTAGATGGGAACCACAGAACTACAAGTTATTTGTTGAATTCCTGATCAGGATATCCCATTTATGATATCTTGACTCCTCAACACATTCATAGCCCAAGATTAGGTGGGGTAAGATCTTTTTTTTTTCCCCCTCCTTTCATAGTTGATAAGATGTTCTATACGTATGAGATAAAAGACATGATGAAATCAGGCACATGTCAACTTTTGAGTGTGTTGAATTATTGATGTCACAATACAGCTTACCCATTTTTCTTTTTGCTGGTTTGAACAAAGCATTCTATCTTGAATACAACCTGACATATTGACAATTAAAGCTGATGGAAGTGGCCTGTTACTGCAGCTGAATTTAGTGAGAAAATGGTTGGGCAATTTTGTTTAACCCTGCTAATCCTTATTAGCGTATGTCACCATATAAAAATTTTTGCTCAGTATGTTTTAGTAGATTTAAATATTTTTTTTTTATGAACATAGAAAAGTTCTGTGAAAAAAATAAATAATAGATAAATAAGTTACAGTGAAGCTTCACCGCATGACTGACTGATGTGGACAGCAAAATCCATTCTTGGGAAAGTCTTGTGCGCCCAGCAAAGACAAAGACATAAAAAAAAAAGATTGAATGATTTCTTTTGCAGTGCTTTGCCATGATCCATTTCATCTCTGACTAGAATCCATCTCTGTTCGAGATGATTGATCTTCAGGCCCCCCCCCCCCCTCAACCTGCTTCGCCATGTTAAATATAGAAAATTGAGGTGGTTTGTTCTGCTTTTAGCATTTTTGTTGTCAATATCCAAGATTTAAAAAAAAAAACGGTGGCTGGTTAAGATCGGACATGATGATAAGTTGAGATAAGACAGGTCATTTTGAGAGGCAGAAGCAAATATGGCAAAAGTTATTTTTCATTGTCCTCTGGCAATGGACAATAAATGATGAAATTTCCATCATGGGGGAGTTACATTTAGGGTCCTGAGCATCTGCTAGTTTCCAACAGCTAACGAAGACTGAAGGATTGTGTCATTACTTTTCACGTCTCTTAAATCTAGTCCATGTCATCTACACTTTTGTTTACAGTTCCTCAGCAAGTGATTATGGCACCGAAATGTTGCAATTTGGATTGAGCTCAGAGGTTGGCAAACGCTGATCTTTAGACCAGATGCAGCTTTGCTAGTATTCCACTCAGTCCTAGTGCTCCCTGGTTATTTATTATTGCTGCCATCATAGTTTAATTGTCACAAGACACATTGAGATTTGACTGATGATATATTTGACATCTGAAGGCTGATGAGATGATATTGCTGAAATCTTGATCATTTGAACCTGATATGGTATTTGTCTCCAGGAATATACATCTTGTTTTCCTGTGGTCATATACTATATTTTTAATATAACAAGCCTTCCTTGGGCACCTTGTCTCCTGTGGCCTAATGTACTTTCTTGATCCCCTGAAGTGGCCAAAAATGTTTGCTGACCCCTAACTTAGTTTGAGCAAATTACTGTACAAGTGGACATGTATATGAGATCAAACACAATGAAATCAGGCTCTCATGAAATTTTGAGCATATGGAGTAATTAGTATCTCTGTGAAGATTATTCATTTCTCTTTCAGTGTGTGCAAAAATAATTGTTCTACCTTAGACAGAAGTTGAGATAGTGGCACTAAAAGACCATGGGGGTGACCCGTTTGCTTCAGCTGAATTTAGTGGGAAAATCGTCGATCACTTTTGTAAATCCTTATGATCTTTCTTAGTCCATGATACTTTATTACAACTTTTAGAATTTTACTCATCTATTTCGGCAAAGTGAATTCTGAAATGCGTTTTTAGATTGATATAGGAGGGTTTGGTGAAGAAAAACAAAATGTCATAAAAATTAATTCTTTGTTGAAAACACATGATTTCTCCAGCTGTCTCAATTTGATGTGCACCTGATTTCATCGTATCGAGTCTCATATGATTTCACTAGAATCTTATCCATGTACATCTCAGCCATTTATGAACAATGTTTTTCCTTTTATTTCTCCATTTTATATACTTCTGTTTTTCCATTTCAGGGTTTCGAATGCTCGATCAAATCAGGCTGTCTCCTCCGAAGCCTATGTGCTCTTTTATGAGCTCTGCAGCTAATCAGGGAACTCACTCACCATGTGCTGTGCTGGATATGCTGAATCCAGTCGGCGACCTCTGCTTATTTGTTACCCTACTACAACTTGTTGTATCAGACTACTACTACTATTTGCTACTACTACTACTACTACCACAGAACCTTGTGCCTCGCTGACCGCACAGTCCAGACGTGTGAATGGACACGCTGAATCTACTGGTCAGACACAACCAAACACCCCATGGTCCACCCATATACCAGGATATGTGTGCATGTGTTTAGTTTTATTTTATTTTATTTTTTTTCTTTCATGATTGACGTATATATGAATCACTCAGTGCGAGTGCTTGTTGTTTCTCTATGTGAAAGTTCCAAGCTGGCACAAAATTGGCACAAACATTAGGGCTAGATGTGACTCAAGACATTCACTATATGATCCACATACTCAGTTGCCATCTTCCATAATAGATGTGTAATGTATGTGAGTCGCTCAACCCCAGCATGTTTTGTTCCTGAATGTGAAATCTCACGATGGTTTGCAACTGGCTCACAGTGAGGTAAAAAGTTAAGTTATCCATCTCATTTCTTTTTTTAGATCCCCTCTGGATATGTGGAGTTTTGTCATAGCTTTGCACCAAACTAGCACTATTGTCCTCTGGCACTCATGTCTGTCATTGATGAACCCACAGACAAATTGTCAACGATTTTAGGAGAGGGCTGTGTAAGTATTTTGACCTTTTTTTTTTTTTTCAATCTGAGACCATGTTCTTTATGGGCAAAAGTGAAAATTATATTCACACCAAGCGGCATATTTTTAGTCCTGTGTGTATACCACATTCTTGCAAGGAGTAGGAGGTCATACAAGTTCATTTGTTAAAATATTGGGATCTCGCCTGGAGATGTGCGGAAATATAGCCCTATGCGAGATAGGTGAGGAAATTGTACCAGTCAACCAACAAATTAACCATCCAACCAACCAGCCAGCAAACCAACCAAAAGAAAAGTGTCAGAAAAGCTGAGCATTGGTAATGAACTGTGGCATGGTTGGCCCAGAGTTAAAAAACAGTTTTGCCCACAATTCACAAGTTCAAAAAGAGCATTTCTGGGCAGATGAAAAGGCATGTTAACCAACTATACCCAAGCACCAAATGCACTCCCATCTACCCAATGACTGCATTGTGTTAACATACTTTTGTTACAACTTGTAAGGTATAAATTTGCTAAAGAACAAATGTAAAATTATGCTATTATTTTTTTGTTCACATCCCAGATCCCCTCTTTTCTTTCTGTACTTAAAACTTGGTATTATCATCTAGCAGACTTAAAATTGGTATTCTTATTTATTAGATATAATATAGTGAATTTTATATAGCATTTATACTCAATTCTATTAGAAGGTGTTGTCTTTTACATTATGAAACAAGAGAGTTTACTGACTCTTCAGATGGTGATATTTGCTCTCAGTTATATCATATTAATTTTATGTCTTTCTATTGATATCAAATTTACTAGTGAATCAAACATATCAGGGAGGTGTTATATCATAAGCTTCTGTCCTTTAGGTTTTTTTGTGTGTTTTTTGTTCTTTTTTTTTTTTCATATTAAGTATTTGATTATTTTGACATGATTTTAATAGATGGATTTTTGTATTTTAATTTGACTGGAATCAAAAGGTCACAAGCAGAAAGGATATGATGGTTTTGACAGCAAAATGAAACACATCCAATATTCACATTTTTAGAAAAGGGTTGTTGTTTTGCTCCCAGTTTTGTATTTGTAAATACTATGAAATTCTAATGGTTATGTTACCATTAAACATGCCAAATTTTAAAAAGTAGTATTAAATCGCGCCCTAGGGCTCACTTAAAGGTAGTACTCATGCACTTAGCTTTAAATGACACTTATCACATTTTGCGGTCAAATCTTTCATATGTTTATGCACCTGAACATTGATACCAGGACATACTTATTTTGTTCTTGAAAATATTGAAAGCATTATGAAAAGAGCAAAACTTTAAATTGAGTTTCATATGAAATAAGCTTAAAGATCACATGTTGATATAGGGCACTTGAATCTTTGGGAGGATACTGGTAGCATCAATACATGAGAAAGTGGAGCATTGAATGGATGAATGGTTGACTTAAAACACTTTTTGCTGTGCCTTTGACATGTGAATTGAGGATGAAAGTGGTCATCTGCAGTATAAGCATGTGTGTGTATAAGTGCTGGTTGTTTCAGTGCGAAGAGAGACTTTGACAGGTCTGGCATGATGTTGGGGCCAGCTAAGGGGATTACAGCGTAAGTACATCTACTGTATCTTGTGTCAGTTTGTAACAACAGGTGATATGAGAGAAGTTCTACCAATTGCCAGCTTGTATGGCTTATCTTCATCAAAATAACTTGACCTGCAGGTGGGTGAGATTCAGTGGAACAGTGTAAACCTTTTATTTATCACATGAGACAGTTGAACAAAGACTAGAATTTAAAGTACAAGATTTTCATTGATTTCAAACTGCAGTGGTAACAGCAGGTTATAAAAATGCTGTAATTTATTGAATATAGTGTTTTCAATCTTATTGATGGGAAGAAGGGTTAGAAAGGACATGAATTTATAGCATGAACAGTTGATGTCATATCCAAAAAGTAAGGGAAGTATAGAAAGAGTGAAACTTACTGTGTAAAACACTTAGTAAATGATAGCCATAATGTTTGTTATTCAACCAGTAACATGGCATGTAAGCTAACACTGAGTCATATTGACAGCAAGGTGTATATGAAATGTGTATCAGCCAAAGATGATTCAAACAAAATTTCTAGCAGTGAAGTCCCGATCTGAACTGTAACAGATCCTCCCAGATCTTCTCTAGGGAAAAGAGTACAGAATTGTTTGGTAGAAAAAGCCATGTCCTATTAAAAGAAAACTGATGTTTGTAAACAGGTCAACTGCTTGATTTACTGCAGAGGCAAAGAAAATGGTGAAGGAGGGAGAATCGGAAGGAGCTGAATCCTAGCTGGCCCCTCGTCCATCACCACTGTGATGTTTTCAGTATTTATGGCCATCCATTTGGATTATTTATTTAACATGTTACACATCTGGTTGTTTCTAAATTTTTTTTTTTTGGTTTTTTTGTTTGTTTATTCATACATGCTGTAATAACACATTGTCATGTATAAAACATTGAGGTTAATGCCTGAGTATTGTGTACAGATTATTATGATGATATTATAGTCTTGTGGTGATCATTGACACATTAAACCTGTGCATATTGTACTTTGTCAGGATTACACTGCAGCTAGCATTACTTTGATCTTCAGTCATGTGAGACTTCAGGATGAGAGATATGATTTGTGAATCCACTGGACACCTGTCATTACTATTCACTTAATCTATTTTATAATGTTTGATGCACAACATAGTATGTCATAATTTTATGAAAATGTACTTTCTATTTTGTAAAATTCTGGTCTTCGCATTACACTATAAAGACAGCCATTACTATAATTGAGGCTCATGATTTAGATTTTTGCTATTGGTCATCAGTTGATTACACCAATGAAAATCTTTGTCCTTGCTTGACTGGATCAAGCAAAGCAAATAATTTTTTAAAATCTTTATATCACACAGTTGTAAAGATGTGTGTTTACCTTCGCTATGAGAAAGAATTGTTCAACCATATATTGTAGCTAAAGTTCAGAAAGGAAAGGAAAAAAAGAGTGACATTTGGAATGATATGCCACTGAACAAGGACTTAATAGAGCATATTACCATATCTGAAGTTCTGAAATAATGAAAAAAAACAGAAGAGAAAAAGACAGTGTTAGTGAGTGCCATGGCATACCACTGAGGTGGACATAAGGGCTGTGAGGCAGTTCCCACTTAACAAAGCATTTCTGTATACTCCAGTTTGTTCTGGCCTACTTTCAAGGAAATTGCTGGAAATAAAAAGGTAGGTTGTAAGAAAACCCACGGCCAAGATAGCTGAAGTCCTCATCTACCTGAAAAGCGTTTTAATAACCAGCCAAAAAAACCCCAGACATTCTGTCCACTACAGCTCTTGGCAAATGAAAACAGAAATATAAGGCATACATTGAGGTAGGTCCTGATTACTGTGGGAAAGTATTGTGAAAGAGCTTGCATGATGCTTGCTGTTGTAATTGCATGGTGTTTGCAGTTGTTGTAAATGGTACATTTTCTTGCCAGTAAAATGTCAAAAGAGAGTCTGCGTGCTATTCAGCGTGCTAATGATCCAGTTTATGTCACTGTTACCTCAAGTTGTGAAGCAAAGAATCATGGCAGGGATTAAGTTGTTTTGAAATAGAAGTGGTGTGATGTGGCATTAAGTGAAGCAGTTGGTAAATATCAGACCTAAAAGGAAAAACATTATATCACTATTTTCACGATATCATTTCAGATCTACTGTTTATTCAGAAATCAATAGTTTTCGAAAGGAGAAGTTTAAATGACCTTTGTTTTTTTACCTACCTATTTTACCTAAACCAAATGAAAAGAACATGGATTTGGACTTGGATTACTTGACAAAGATACTTGTCAAGGATAATGAAATAAAATATGATAGACAAACATCATTTTTGATTCGGATTATATCAACAAGAAATGTTTCAGAGAGGGCAGAATTGATTATCCAGGCACATGAAATTAGATTTGCTTGAATATTTCTCTGTATAACAGAATTATAGTTTTCTTAATAAGATTATGTCTGATGGGCCAATCAAGAGACCTGTCTGTTAACCTTTTCCCTTTGTATATGTACACCCATGTATATAGATAAACCACTGATTCTAATCTAAGTAATCAAGTCCAATCTTTAAAAATAATTGTGATTAGTCCTTTATGTTCTAACAATAGAGAATTTCCTTGTGGTTGGAACAGTTATAGTCATAGGGCAGAAAAGCAATTATGCTCTCAATGGTAAGGTACAGCTTAGTTGGTCTCCTGTGAAATTCAGATTGAGTCACTTAATATGAACATAAGGGGGGACACAGGCAAAATTGTATCTAATGTGTTTTGAACAGTAAACAATAAGAAATCTTCTGAAAGCATTTCTTAGACACTAAATGGTTGTGATATGGTACTACTAGAGGGAGACAGTTGATGCAAGCTTACATGACTTCTGACCTGTGCCCTAGTTTTGTCTGTTGCATCACAGATTGTAAATTAATAAGATCAGTGGACATACCTTGCACACTTGGTGAGAAATTAGCAAGAATAAGAGCATGGCTCAAGGCAGGCTGATTCCTAAATTTGCCATAAGAATGGTGGAGTTTCTATGTTCTTTTTTTCAGTGCCATTGGTCTGATATCTCTGTCTGGATGAGGTTGCTTGTCTCATTGGAAGATATTGTATCTGTTTTGTCTCATTGATCCATCTCTGTCTGGTTTGTTTCGTTATTTCACCCCTCTCATACCTATCTTTTTCTCTTTATATCTTTATTTCTTTATTATTTCTTTCTATCTAGCGATGCGTATTTGCTTTGCGTTCAAAAATAAAAGAAGTAAATAATAAATGTTCAGATAATCATACTATGGAGAAAGAAACTTTAAAGAAAAATCTGAGAAAAAAACAGACAAACAAGCTGGAAGTCTTGTGTTTTTACTCATGTTTGTAGAAAATTTGTAAGTTGGGTTTCATACTTCTGTTCTGAATGATAAAGTAGAAAAATTGAAACGAAAGAAAATTTTGTCTTTCTTCATTTTTTTTTTTTCCCCTTGATTTTCAGTTGCAGCATTTTCATTTTGTTGGCATTTGATTTTGTTTTGTTTTTTTTTAATTTTTTTTTTTAGGTGTGAACTTTTCTTTGTTCAAGTATTTTGTTTTTGTTTAGAAAGATTTACTGGATTGCATCCATGGGGTGTGTACTCCATAACACTCAGCCTTCAACTATCTAAACAGCTTAAGCTTATTTTTGCAATCTAAAAAACTGATAAGAGATCTTTCAGTAGCAATCTTTCACAATCGGAAATGCAGGTAGTAGAGTCTTTTTTTCTGGGTTTTTGTTTGTTTGTTTTGTTTTTTGTTTTTGTTTTTTCATTTAAACACTCTATCATGTAAATACGGGGTCAGCTTTGTGCTCTCTTTATCTTAATTGTCCCAGTATAAATGAAAATGGGCCCAAAATCTAGATGATTGGATACAAGAATACGGAACAGAAAAAAAAAAAAAAAAATCTCGAAATGCCGAACTCATCATGTAGAACCTTTTGTTTTCCACTTCTCATTGGTTGTTTAAAAAAACAAACAAACAAAAAAAAGTGGCCTAAAAGGATAGGGGGAGAGGATATCAGTGAATGAGTTTTCTATCGAAATTCTAACTTGTTCAGTATTGCAGGATGATAAATATGAAGAGAAGTAGAAAATGATGCTGAAAATTGGGTCCATGCCATATCATTACCATGCCATAGCATCACATTCTATGTTTAACATGGCGTCATGGCATGGAGGACAGACCTTTTTTTTTTTTTTTCTATGAAAACCCAATATGTGTGATTGTTTGCAAAGAAATGCACTAGTTACCTCGCTATTTAAATCCTCCAACACTCAGAGATTCAGAGGAATTTTCCTTTTCTTTTATAGGTAAAATGAATTTTGCTAGTGATTATATTGATGGGGTCAGCAGTGATTTTCTCTGTTTAATTATTGTTCTGATTTGCCTGAAATATTTTACGTTAATAAATTACATCAATGAACAATATTTGCTCGCCAGAATGATATTTTTATTAATAGACATATTTTTATTTGTTTTATTGTGAACACAGGATTTATTTTGATGTTGTGATCTAGTGATTACATTATGTTATGATTATGTTAATGTTTACAGTTATTGATTGTGCTTTGATTTGCCAAAGTATTTGATTTGACAAATGCTTGCCAGGAATTTATGTCATAATATTGATGTCTCTGAGATAACCGACTGTGTTTACGTGTTGACTCAGCTGATGGTAAAGATTATCACAGTTATAGTCATGGGCGAGGCAGCGTCATCCCCAGGCTAGAAATAACCTGTGTTTTCTTTTCATATGTTCTATTTGGTTCCAGTCAGCTTCGATTTGATTAAGATATTTATTGTCATTGCCGTTTTCTTTTACATTATTTGCACCTTTTAGTGGTGAACTATATTGACTGTGTCTGCTTATCTGTATTTGTTTGTTCTATAGCAAGTGGACAAAAGAAAAATATCTTGCGACCAGAGCAAATGAGTCGGTAGTCACACGGAGCAATGAAGATATACGGTCGTTTTTGGTTGTTTTAACTATTTTCCGACTAAGATAATAAATTCTTTTTTTGTTCTCACAAAACGACAATTAAATCTTTTTTAATATGAAAAAAAAAATATTTTGCTTTGATAGTCAGATCTCTCCCCGCGCGACTTTCGACTCATTTGCCGTGGGCGCAAGACAAATAATCTTTCTCCAGAGTTATCTTCATAAAAAGCGATCATAAGATGACCATTTCATATAAATCTTTTAAGGTCTTTTATTTCTGTGAGTATTTCATGAGATTTGGCCATTGCTGATTGCAGCTAAAAATATATAATATTATATGAAAAAATTCCTGTTTCCAGGCCTCAAAATCTTGTCATTAATAGAAAAAGAAATATATCTGTCATCAAAGTGAATGGAAAAAATTTGCATTTGTACAGTTACTCGATCTGCATTGGTCAACTTAAAAAGATGTTTTGGAATTTATTGTAGAAATCAGAGTGAAATGTTATTTGCATTTATTAATCCTGAAAATGAAATTTAAAATCCAGCTTATTAGAGTCAATGAGTGCCAAAATGTGAAGGTTTGTTCATTCATAGTATTTACATTGCTTAATGGTTTTATTTCACTCAGAATTTTGCAGGTAAGCGAGACAATTAAAAAATGTCTGGTTGTTGTCGTACAAAGATCATGAAATTAGAAGATGAGGACATTTGTTTTCTGTAGTGTGTAGCATTGTTTTCTGATGCTTTGTGTTGTTTGTGTGTTAGTTTTTTTTTGTTTTGTTTTTGCTTTTGTTTTATTTGCTTTTGTATTTGAATTCTTATTCTATGTTAATTTTGGTTTTCAAGTTAATTCTGTTTTGTTGCTTTGTTTTCAGTCATTAATGATTTATTACCAAATATGCCAAATATTGCGATGTATTTTATGTACGATGAAGTAGTGTTTTGATTACATATGTATATAATGACTTTGGACCCTTTGATTAGATTTTCTCTCTGAGTAAGTTCTCCAGGTTTGGCTTGGCTGCGATATTGAACCCTTTGATCTGTGATACCAAGTGTAAATAAATAACATCGTACTATAGTCCTAAGCCTCTGCAGTGATGATCCCCCACACAATTTATCATGTACACACTCTGTACAACTGGTTGTTTCTCTGATTTTCTGTGGATATGTGTACATGATTCTTTGAATTTGTTTGCGATTTTTTTTTTTTTTTTTGTCTGTATGTGTTGGCATACTGTTTAGTGTGTTGTAATGCATTGTGTTAGAAAGCAAGTGAATATTGTGTGTATGCATATAAACAGGCTGGCGTTTGTTTACCTTGTGCTGATTATAACCTATAGTGAGTCGTCTTGTTTAATCTTACGGTAGAAATGTCATGCTTGAGGGTGAGGTGAGGGCAGGAATTTACTGAGGCAACTGTTATGGGAATGCCATGAAAGAACAATTTTACAGTTTTACTTTTAGTATTCGTGGTAACAAAAACTATCATATTGACATGTGAAATTCTTGACTAAGTTTGTTCTTGCTCTTGCGCAAATTGGAAATTGGCAATTCATGATCAAATAGCAGAAAACTTTTGTTGAAATCTAGGTATGCGACTGTCAATTTTTTTCTTTTTTTTTTTTTTTTTAGTTTCTCACGACAGATTTTTTTTTTTTTTCATTCTTTAAAAACTTGTATTTTCATACAGTTTTTCCAGCTATTTTCTTTAGGGTTTTTTAGATGTCTTGATATTTCTTCTGGCAGTCAACACCATTTTGTTGGTGGTGTACTATTTAAAACTTATTTTATGATTTTGTTTAGAGATGGGTGCTGTGTTGTGTTTTTTTTTTCTTGTTTGTTTGAATGTTTTATCATTTTGTCCTTATTATTCCATTAACTTGTTATTCTAATGTAAATTTTGGTAGTTTTAAGGCTGCTGCTATTTCTGCGTAAAGGGGTCTAAACATCAAAACAGGAAATTGACACTCTTGTTGCTGTGAAGAAGAATTAGAAATACCTTTAATGAAAAGAGAACTTGGAGAAAATAATTGAGAAATTCAGTGAATGACAATCTGAGAACTTGCTTTCTGAAACAAATTCACTGGGTGAGCTTGAAAGCTTCTTTATATATAAATATTTAATAAAGTACAATTGTGATAAACCAGAGAGGGGGGGGGGGGGAAGGACATGGCTGAAGAAGGAATGTTTAATGTACAGACTAGTGAAGTTTTGTGTTGGAGATGGGGGCGAGAGTTTTAGGAAGTCATTTTTCTTTTTGTGTGTGTGTGTTGATGTGAACAAAACAAATAAGAACAAACTCAGTATTGTGCCTGTTTAGAACTCACAGTCAACGAATTCTGTGTCTATGTGTGACTTTGTGCAAGTGTGTCTGTAGGTCTTGTCACCAGGGCAAATGAGTCCGAAGTCACTGGGAGCTTTAAAGATTCATGGCCTTTTTCAGTCGTTTTTAACTACTTTCTAATGGAGATACTAACATTTTTTCTTTTTTCACAAAATGATAAGTTAACCTTTTCTGACCTGAAAAAAGAAGACAATTTAGGTATCATAGTCTGAAATTAGTAAAAAATGGTATAAAACAACTGTAACTCGAAATCACCCAGCACGACTTCGGCTCATGTCCTGGGCACGAGACACCTATATTTGTGTGAGTGCAAATTTGATGCTGGTAATCATCATGTGAGTGCAAATATAAGTCAGTTATTGTAAAAGTCGTTCGTATCTTATATGGTTAATGGAAAAGGAATAATGGTGTTAAATGTATGTTGTATGGTGAGAGCAACTCAAGAAGAAACAATGCACATCAGTATAAAAATGAATTCACAGTTATATACGATAATCATTGTAGATTTTTGGATTGATTTTATTTATTTTGCAATGAAGAATCTATTGTAGCCGGCAGTAATTTCTTTTACTAGTATTAGTAGAATTTATGCTTAAGAATATAACCATGTACACAGTCAACATGACATGTGATTTTGGCGGGCCTTTGGTTGTTTCTTTCTTTCATTATATGTGGCAAGAAGAAGACACTGAGTCATCTCACTGAGTTATCGGCGCTTTGTCCAACCTGTACCATCCACTCATGCTAAATTGAGATCTTTGTAAAGAAGCAAAGACGAGTCAAGTACAGAATTTTGCATACAGAGAAATACCTCACTGTTTTTACACATGTTTGCTGAAAAAATACATAGATGTAGTATTTTTGTTTTAGTAGATCTTTTAAGGTGAGAGTCATTATTTTGAATCCGCCCATAATTATTTCTTTACCTTGTTTATTTTTTGTATTTGTCCATTTTTTTTTTTTCATTATTTTTCTTATTATTTGAATATTTATATTTTATTCTCATTGTTTACAGTATTTCTTTTGTGAGCTGCTATTCTTGAAGATCAATAAACATTTTATTTTGATATTGATAAAAGTGAATTGGACTGTGTTGTTGTTCAAAATATAGTATGGGAATGTATGGTTTTTCTTCTATCAAACATATTGTTATAGGTCATGTGCGAATGTGTGTTTGTTTGTTTGTTCTTCCCGTCACTGTGAGACTTTTAATGATTTGATGCAAATTCACACGGATCTGTCATTGATCTGTGTCCTTGCTCATTCCAGTCCTCTTAAATCTAGGTCGTGTTTATGCGTCAGTTCTCTCACCACTGTCTCAAGGTTCTGCAGACTGAATAATCTTCCTCTTATGCCTGTAGATTCCTCCAGGAAGACTCCTCCAATGCATGCGATTCAGGCAGGTCCTCCTCAGCCCGTCCAGCGGTCTTTATTTCAGCGTCCAGACTCGTGCGTCAAGTCTATGATTTACGCATTCAGCTAGAATGTGAAAAAGTAGTATTTATATTGTGCAGTGCAGACAGAACAGTTAAGCACACTAACAAGATGTCATGAAATTTTTATGCCTTTTAACTTTCTGCGGGGGATTATCTGCTGGCGGCTGCAGAATGTATTCTCAAAATTGATTTAAAAAGGGCTGCATTTTTTTACATAATTTCATTTACGTCTGCCACATAAACTATCGTCATCATAGGCTATATGTAAGAATTATCTAAAAATTGGGTCTTTCGATCTACATTTTCTTTTCCACTTATTTTGCACTTAATTATTTTTTGTTATTATTCATTTATATATTATTTATTTAATTTTAGTTCAGGACCGTGTGTAACTTTTGGGTTTGTTTATTTGTTCTTGTTTTGTGGCGGTTATGTGATCATATGGTTAAGGATGGCACAATTGGGCAGTGTCCGAGACGTCTACATCCTAAAGCTACAGCATGTCTGTCGTGTCTTGTGTTGTATAAGAATGGAGTTGGGATATGATTCATTGGCGAGTGTTGGAATTATAATGTGTTTTCAGGGGTCACATATGGCCGTATGGTTAAGCCTCCGCTACTCGGCGAAAAACTTATGTCGTAGCCATCACAGGTTTGAATCTCGGATCGTGCCAGACCATTTGAGGATGAAAATGATATGAATATTGGAACCTGCCTTTTTCAGTAATTTGACGCTTCTATGGCTTCTTGGGTAGGGAAGCCCGACATCTAGCCTTCACGGACAGGAGAAATGTATTTCAGAACTCCATATCTACGTAACTTACGCATGTTAAAGAACTATTGATAGTTGAAAACGGATGAAGATTAAGCGGCCTCTACCCACAAAAATTGTTTCACCAAAAGCAGGCAGGCATTTAAATCCGAGATATACCTGAGACTGATAGCCTACATATATGATGACGATAGTTTATGTGGCAGACGTAATTGAAATTATGTAAATAAAGGAGATAAAAATTAATAATGACTATTATCATGGTGTTCATTGACAAGCATCGACTGAAACTAAAATAATAATAATAATAAACAACTAAATAAATAGATAAATAAATAAACAAAGAAGAGAATTACAGGATATGTGGAATACTATTATGTAATATAGTTTCTCATTTGCAGGCCTGCACATGTTCTTTCCCTCACCCAGAGAGAAAAGAAAACGGTAGGCTTACAGGTGTTGAATTGGGCTGAAGATATTAAGAGTTAAATCTTGACAATGTTGAGTTATGTCCAGCTTAAACTAATTAACTAATGAATTCCAACTGGCTAATTTTGCCCTACAACGCGGCACATTCACGAAAAACAACACGAACAGGTTGGGAATGATTAATCTGTGCACACACCCAGTAGGCCTGTGCATGACCGGCAGTGTTCGTGACCGGCGGTTAACCGGTTAACCAACTCCACGACTGTCGGTCACCGGTTATTATGTCGGTTAAATATTTTCCTCTTTTCCATGTGTCACGTCACACTAGTTATAGTTATGGCCTTAATCATAGTCTGTTCCAGCCACCCAGTCCCATACCCAGCCTGAGGGTCGCTCACTTGACCTTTGACCGGGAACTTAGATCAAGAAAGTCTTGGGGTGTGAAACTCAATATTTCACAAATCTGACTTTGCAGATCGATCGGGCGTCGAATTCTAGTGCAGTTTGATACCAAATATTACCTTATTACTCTCATTAATTAAGATTTCAATTTGATCAATAAACTGGCGATCACCTTACCAGTTACTACTTTTAGAAAGAGATTCCACCTGTCAAACTTTGACACCAGCGGTAGGGCTGTGGGATAGGTGAGGATAGGGGGAAAATTGCAATAGTCTGTTTCATATGACTTTTGCTCTAGACACCGTGAGAGCTTGGGAAATGCACTATGGTCTGTTTCAGTCGCTTATTCATAGAAGCGGTTGTAAGAAGCATGTAAAACAAAATTGGGCCGGGCGTCTCGGAGTCGACCACTCTAATGGCCTGAACCATAAAAGCGCTAGAATAAAGAGAATGCACCATTACCACTATGATATGGATTCATGTTCAAGAAATAATAGTGAGACAAAAAAAATGTCAATACAAGTGTGGAACGAATATAGTGCTGCCGTTCTGTAGCTGTTTAAAACTTAATTCATATGCAAAGTATATAAAAAAAAAAAGGTTCGGCAGATGGTCCCCTTACACCACTCCGGTTAAGGAGTGAATACAACTCAGCTTTTGGCGTGTCATTATTAGTGGATCAGGGGCGTTTATTGGTATGAGCGTAGTAGGGACGGGGAAGGGTAAGGGGAAGGGTGACTCGTCTCTATCCTCACTTCATGGTTAATAACGTATAGCCCTTTTGGCACTTCTAGGATTAACTGTTTAGTAAACTCACCACTGAGTTCTTTGTTAAATAAGAAAAAGAAGAAGAAGAAAGCTCATACCCAGAGGGAAGGGTATGAGAAGAATGACATTGAGACGAACGCGTATCGCTTACGGACTGACTATTCTTGAGATCAGAGACACGGGTGTAGCTATCTGATGACTGCTTTAACCTCACTTCGTGGTTGGTCATGACCAACAACGTAACCGGTCACCGGTCATCTTAACCGGTTAACCATTCATGAGTCCATGACTGGTAAATCCGGTTATCATGACCGGCCATGCACATAGTAAAGTGACAGAAAACAAAAAAGCAAACATTAATAAATCAACCAACGAGAAGAACACCCCCCCCCCTCTATTTTTTTTCTACAGTTCGTCGTTATTGCCTTTATCATTGTGTACATTAGTTTGAAATAGTATAGCACTGAGGTATTTCAAGTCAGTCACATGACCGAGGCAAGAAAGCTGACGATGGGTTTGTTGACAACATGATGTCATTGCTCATCATTGGTCAAGAGTTACCTTCCATGCACAGAACATGTACACAAACCAGCGTTTGAGCGACTGTTCTTCGGCCATATTATTGCTAAGCTGGAATCATATCATTGATTTGTGAGCCTGTATGTAGCCTATATCCTCTATCAATAGAAGTGATGGGCTGTGTATTTTGTAAGACCTTATACTGTTTGTTGATATTCTAGTATTGTTGGTATTATTTAGGGACACATCAACACGACTGCATTGCATTGCTCCAGCATGGTATTAATGGCATTGATTGATTAAAAGGTATTATAAATAGTTATAATGCTGTTACAGGAAATGAATGTAAAGAGAGCAAATTAAGAGCTATCACAAACCATAATTACGTTAATGTTCAGTTTGTGGAACAGCATGCCTTATGTCTGCATTTTTCTTAATTCCGTGTTTGTCTGAGACTTTATACGATTTCGAAATTCTGACTTTTGCAAGCTTTTGAAACTCATAAACATGGCAAGTACATCACTCAATCAATTAAATTAATGTTTGAATTTTTTTTAAGCCTTTTTATGTCAAAAAACGTGGAGTGTTGACAAGTGATTATGTTTATCTGAATACTGTGAACATGCCCATGGTAATGCTTTCTACAGATTAATTTTTCTATTTATAATGATGAGGATGATGTTGCCAGCGATAAACTGTAAATTAATATAACTTGAAATTGTAAATTTATGTTTTCTTGAATCAAAATGACCTTCCCTCTTCTGTCTTTCCTTTAAGGAAATGGGAAAAAATAATAAATTATCCCATTACTGAAACGACCCACTGGTTGATTTCTTACTAGTTTATTTGTTACTATTTAGTTCTGCTCATTGTTTCTGTCGCTCTGTTTTTTGTTGTTTTTTTTTCTATACAGTAAACAAAATGTTCACCCGCCAAAACCATATTGGTAACAGCTGTTTCGATGTTACACCTTGAACGAAATTTAATTTTAGAGCTTTCAATGGGGAGATATCACATTTAATAACTATCTGACTTCTAAAAATGAAACAGGCTCATTTCTGGCCTTCAAAATTTGCAGATCTTCGAGACGAATTGATGATGTATTACGTAACTGCAACTGTAATTATTGACAGCCCCTCTCAGTTCCTAAGATAAGAGGTTTTTGAAGATAGCATTGAGGATACAATTTAAAGTCATGCCGATTGGATGAAATCTACATTGGTACGGTATCCGTATCTTTCAGATATACGGGTCTGTTTCAAATGAAAAACAGAGTTCATAATTCTTCACCCGTCTCTTTTCATCGCACAGAATGTACTCGTATAAGCACCATATTGTCATTTGTGAATCTGAAATATAATAATAATAATAATTTTTAAAAAGCGTGAAAAAAGCTAATAGCTTCAGGCATGTCAATGTTTTAACCCTATATCGCATGAGTTATTATTATTATTATTATTATTTTTGAAGTTCAAAAAAATTCAGTTATGCTAAAGTGTTCTTAGCACGATAGTGGAAATGCATTCCTAAAGCTGTTTTAATAGATTTTGAATTGTATTATGTAATATGGGTATCTATAGAATCGAATAATATGTAAAGTCAAGTCTGTGTACAGCCCCCTCTTTGCTATGTTGCCTGAGGGCAATATGTAATCAGTATATAGTATGCGTGCTTACATAATACATTTTCTTCTACTTAAAAAGAAACGATTTGCTGGAGATAATATTTGTAATAGTAGGTTCCGAACAACATAAGGAAGGGTACACACAGGCGAAGAGTGGACGTGCGGCCAGTGTTCAGGAATTGGAGTTCTCTGGGCAAGAAGTCTAGTGAAAGCGTAGATATCGTATTTTGTGAGAGAAACAGCAGCATGTCGCTGGTGGGGTGATGAAACCTCGTAATCCACAAATTTTTCGAAAAACGTTTTTTTGGCTTAATGTCTTCTCCAGGGTCTTCTTCACATTGTGTTAAAAGCAGAA
>JBCAUA010147269.1:0-22391 GCA_038406235.1 Peronia verruculata
GTAGGTAGGTAGGTAGGTAGGTAGGTAGGTAGGTAGGTAGGTAGGTAGGTAGGTAGGTAGGCAGGTAGGTAGGCAGGGAGGTAGGCAGGGAGGGAGGCAGGGAGGGAGGGAGGGAGGGAGGGAGGTAGGGAGATAGGTAGGTAGGTGAAACCAAATTTAATTAACAGTGCTTAGGTAGTTGTTTGAAATTCGAATTCTACCGGAGGAGGATGGGAAAGATTAGAAGATTAGAATTCACATTTTGTCCCTCGGTGACACACCTGGCCTTTGGCTAGGGAAGCCTGGCGTTTCCTCTGTTCAGATAAGGGCGAATATGTTTCGCAAAATCCCGGAGGGGGGGGGGGGAGAAGGGCTGTTTGGGGCAAAATTTTCAAATTTCCACAAAAATTCTCACTAAACTGGGTACTACATTCTCCGGCAACATAAAACATAAAGACATCTTTTCGATCTATTGCTACTCAAAGTATCCAATCATACCGGTTGATACTAACAGACTATCAATCTATCGAATGCCCTCACCTTTTTCACAACTGTTGGCGCAGTCTGTCAAAGATTCAAAACCGTAGTCACTACAGTCCTCACTGCAGTGTTGGTAATGCCCACATCTCTCTCTGTTCTTGTTGTAAGTCCAGCAAAAGCTGCTACGCGAACACGTCTTTGGCTTTCGATCCCACCACACACAGGCTTCATCTTAAGGGACAGAACATGTCGTGATGGTCAGTCATCAGCAGATTGTCTATCCTATTTTGAAGTTTTGTTTTTTTTTTCAGAGAACATTCTTTTTTAACGAATATCTCAAATATTCTAGATGTATATGGATAATTGAGGTAGGAGGTTTGTGAAGCTAGTTTTGAAGTTTCGTGGCTAAAACATGAGTTCGCCAAAGTGATTTTGCGCTATCATTTAGCTAGTCACTTTTTGACCTTTTTTCTCTTAAATATAATTGGACAATGTATCTGTATGTATGTATGTATGTATGTATGTATGTATGTATGTATGTATGCATGTATGCATGTATGTATGTAGGTAGGTAGGTAGGTAGGTAGGTAGGTAGGTAGGTAGGTAGGTAGGTTGGTAGGTAGGTAGAGGTAGGTAGGTAGGGGTAGGTAGGGTAGGTAGATTAGTACATAGGTAGGGGTAGGTAGATAGGTACGTAGGTAGACAGGTGGGTACGTAGGTAGGTAGGGGTAGGTAGGGTAGGTAGATAGGTATGCAGGTAGGGGTAGGTAGATAGTACGTAGGTAGGGGTAGGTTGATAGGTAGATTGGTACGTAGGTAGACAGGTGGGTACGTAGGTAGGTATGGTATATGACAAAGTTTGCACGGGCATATCTAAATGCTTAGCACACTCACTTATCCGAGATTATGAAGGTACACCGTACTATGTCATTCAAGCGATGCCAATAATTTCTTTGTTTTAAAAATCCACTGTCAGTAACTTTCAAACCTTGGAGAGCTGAAAGGCAAGTAAAAAGGAGAATTTCTCGTCTCTGATACACGTGTCCTACAGAAAAAAATTGGGACGAATGTGTGTGGTTTTTTAACAATTGCAATCAAGATGAGAAAACACACATCCTATCCAATGTGCTGTGTATAGAACAGGTCCACTAGAAGGGTTTCAGTGATGAAATCTACTGGTCGGTCTGCCTCTGCTTTTGATATACAGATCAAGAAAGGATTTAACCCTAGAAATGTCAAATAAGCCGATCTGTCCGAAACCTCAGGTCATTACACTTTACATGTGAAGTACCTTCTAGACAGCTCACAATATACTAACAAGATAACCGCCTTACAGTGTTATAGTACAATTCACATCTGACCTGACATTGGAATTTTAGTCAGTATCACTGTGGAAACATAAATATTCTGTTTCATGTGACACTTTTAACGGTGGTCTAGCGGTTTGGCCGTCGGACTCGGGATTTAAAGCCCCGGGTTGGAATCCTGACTGGTCCCGAAATTTTTGTCGTTGGAAAGACAATTTACACAAATTTCCTGACTCGATCCAGGTTTAAATGGGTAGCTGACTATAGACAGTGATTGGTATTGTTAGATTGATAAGGATTTGAGTGCCCAACAGGCAGCCGCCTTGCATGCTTCCCCGGAAGCTGAGAACGTTCATGGATGTCTTCTTATGGTCTGGCGGAGTAATAATAGCAGAACCTTTACTTACGGGGATAAGCACTGTATAAATGCTCTCTGTTATTCCGTCGAGATAACCAGCACATAGGACGTTGAAAGACGTAATTTAACCTTTGCTATCATTAAACTACCAGCTAGCAATGAAGTCTATCAACATCAGGCTTTTCCTGCTATAAAATGTAACACTGGCGAGTTGTTTGACGATGCTGTTGAAAGCTTTGCTAAATTTTTTTTTTTTTCTTTCCACAGGAAGATGACACTTATTTCAATGCTGCCCGCATAACCTCCATTCTGGCTCTGGATTACAGCGTGTGGGTGGGAACTGGCGAAGGTACCCTCATCACCTTCGATGTCTTCAACAAGAACTTGAAAACTCCTTCCGATACCTCTCCGTTCTTGACCGACCCCAACATGCTGAGCGTGGAGATGGAGATGAAATCATGGCGCACCTCGCTGTCTCAGAAAGGCGACATTGACAGTTATGCTCGGTTAGTAGAGGTAGAGAAGCGCGTGCGAGATCTCTACGTCCAGCGACTGTCTGGGGAATTCACGATTGGCACGGACGCCCAGGATCAAGGTCTGGACTTCACCACTGACGATAGCGGGAGCTCTTGGATTGAGAGACAGCATCAGTTGAAGCGAGAGAAAGACAGTCGCTTTGAACAAGAAATCACCGTGAGACGAGAGAGGAGAGGCAGAGACAAGACCTCTGACAAAATCAATAACAACACCAAGAAAGATTTAACAGGATCTTCTTCAAGTGATGGTGCAGTGGTAGATGGCAAAATTACCCGAGTCGAGAATGAGAACAATAGCAACACTAACAATAATAGCAACAACAACAGCAATAATAGGAGAAATGCTGTGTGCAAGCGGGTAGATAGCAAGGCAGACCTATGCAAAACTATCTCAGCGGATTCTGGAAGAACCAGCCATTCTGCTTGGACGGAAACATCCGACAAAACGGACATTTCCACAAAAACAGACATCTCCCTGGTCAGCTCTGGCATTGGCCACACGGACACTAGTCTGTCCGAAGGAATCTCTTTGCTCGATTCCGGGTTTGCTCCAACAAGTGGGCGGAGTTCTGCCTCTTCAGGGCACACAGACAACTCGCTGAATAAGACACTTCAGGACGCCACGAGCCATGACGATTTGAGAAGCACTGTTGGTACCAGCCCGCTGCCCAGTGCCCCCACGGAGAACGCTGAACCCGACCACCCAACTGTATACTACCTGTTTCGTGGTCCTCACGAAGAAAGTAGTGGGAAAACCCCAAAACAATGTGCAAATGGTTCTGCTGTATTGAACAATAAAACCCCTACAGGCACTGAACGTGTGAGGCTGGATTCCTCTGACGATCTGCTCGATAAAACTGGAGCGAATAGAACAAGCAGAAAATCAGAAGACAGTGGATTTTCTTCCTTGTACGAGAAAACGAGCGAAGACATGACCGAAGGAGGGAGTGTTGGCAGTAACAAACGAGCGCCTCTCGAGCGAGTGTCACATTTAGAGTGTTCTCAGAGCGAGGACCATCCTATCTCCGCTGTAGAAGAACTCCAAAACAGGAAAAATAAACTACAGAAGTCAGTGATATCTGATGGCTCTATCGAAGGTTGCATTAACGCTCTTTCCAGCTTCTATTCCTCAGCTGACATTTCTACACAATCACACAATGTCCCCGAGAAGTCTGTGGACATGGCTAGAGCCAAAAGCCAGTCTTCTCTAGACACAAATGGACGCAGTGAGTCTCAAGACTCCACCAAAACCAACGAATCTGATGACGTTTTTCACTCCTTGGATATTTCGGAGAAAACTCCATCATCAGGTTCCACACTGTCCATTGGACAATCAGAATCATCAAATTTGGTTCCTGACGACTCGACAAATGCTGGAAATAAAGAGGATAGTCCACATAATGTGGAAACACAGCAGAATAATGTAGTAATTAGTGAGCCTCTTGTGGCTAAAGACAATAACACAGAGAAGCCAGTCACAAATGGACCTATTATGAACGGGTATCTAATCAATGGCCATGTGTCAAATGATGCATCTTCATCCGAAGAGGAAGCCCAGGAAACAGTTTCGGCTCTGAAATCGAAGATCCAGTATCCTAAGGTTAGGGCTCTAGCAGCGCAGTATGAAGCAAAAGTCGGTGTAAAAGAGGAGGTTCCCGCCAAAAACAGCTTGAGACGCAGTAAAAGTTTGAAACACGATTTCAAACCATCAGTCACAAACGGCATGAAACCAGACACTCAAGAAGCCATTCCCAATGAAAAACAATATTTTGCTTCCGACCAGGCTGAGACTCACAAATCCGTTTGTACTGAAGATAACAAAAGCCAGATGGAAGAGACAATGCAAAGTACTCCAACATCTTTAGCAACAAATTATCCAATTTCAGCCTCCTCTCCTCTCTCTGAAAGTGAAGCGGTAACACCTGTGGCAGAATGTCATCTGCCTTCAGAGGTCACTTTCAGTGGCCATGCCAAAGTTCAGAGGTTGAACGGAAAAACTCATGACAAGACAGAGATAGCTGCAGCAGCTGCACAACTGGGCAAAGACCTAGCGAGCTCAAAGCCAGTTTTTAGTCTAGGAGGCGTCAGTGGTGAAAATTCGAACACAGATATGACTGAAAAGACAGACGACCAGTCCCAGGCTGAGCCAAACCTTACTTCTTCTCCACAGAATTTATCGGAAACAAAGCGTCAGATTGATACCACCTACTACGGAGATTCCGATGAGGACAGCACTGTTCATGAAGCTCGAGTCAAGTCTTTCAAGGACAGCTACAAGCGAATGTCTGCAGGAAACCTCAGACTACGAGCACCTAGTGACCCTGTTCCAGAGGACTCCACTATAATCAACCAAGGTGTCCCGACCTCTGGCAGTGCAGTCAGACCTACATCGCTGTTTAATCTGGGGAATGAAATCAAACAAAATGCAGATACCACCAACTCTGGTTTAACGAATGAAGCTGGTAGCAGGCATTCCTCTGTATCCGGACCATCTTCCAACATTTCAGAAGTTTCGAAGAAGATGTCCGTGTCTTCAATCGGTCAGCAGAGTTCGGACGCCAGCATCGTTTTCGGGAACGTACAGACACGTGACCCAGAAGCACAGTGGCGATTGGATTATACCAATATCCACGTTGACACTGACAAAGAGAGCCTAGGTATGTCCTCTGCCTCAGTAGACGGCGAGGGCGACGCTGACGCGGAACTTCCGTCTCCAGGTCGAAGACTGAGCGGCTTCAGTGCATCCTCTGAGATGAAAGACCAGAGACTCAATCAGTTCTTGCGTGACACGGCCAGCAGCTTCAACTCTCAGTTTGGTCATCCCCTAGAGGACGAGAAGGTGGGTCTTTGAGTACTACTTGTACACAGCCTCACTTTGAACCTATTCATGTCTTCAGTTTCACTATCGTTCTTGTTTGGCTATTGTGTGTGCTGGTTACAATTTCTTAGGTCGATGTTGTTTCGCTCAGGTGGTTGTTGTTGATGATGATGGCATTGATTTTTACTCTGTTCTTGCTCTTTTCTTTCTTTCTTGCTTTCATTCTTTCTTTTCTGTCCAGCCTTCGTTTCTTCCTTTCAGTCTCTTCTGCCTTTCTTTATTTGTGTGTCTGTCTGTCAGTCTGCCTGTCGATCTGTCCGTCTTTTTTGTTTCTTTCTTCACATTACCCAGGACTAACCTGTTAACGCGTTTGTTAAAAGTTCCATCATTATTCCGTGCGTGTTTTCTGAGGTTTCCTATGCGCCATAGGTTTGGGCTTATCTTTCTTGGCATGCGGATGACCATCTATAAAACATGCATTTCCATAACAAGTGATGTAGGTTGTCATTGAAGAATTTTCATCTTTTGAACATGATAACATCCTGATAAAAATGCTGACACTTTAACTGTCTCTTTTACCACTGTGACTGTTGGGGTTAACTTTGACTTAGATACTTTTCTACCAATGTGACTGTCAGGATTATCTTCCACCACGGTGCTTTTACCACTGTGGCCGTTAGGATTAACTGTGATAAAGCTAACTTCTTTACCAGTGTGACTGTTAGGGTTTACCTTGATCACGGTACGTCTACCACAAAGCCGAGATAATCCTATCTCTCAGGATTGAAAGGCTTAATAAAAACAAACATGTCTACCACTGTCACTGTTAGGATCATCTTTGACTGTTACCGTTGTGACTGTTTAGATTGACTTTGATTACGGTACTGTTATCACTGTGTTTGTTAGGGTTAACTTTGACCACAGTACTTTTCCCATTGTGACTGTCAGGATTGACTTTGATTACGATATGTCTACCGCTGTGACTGTTCGGATTAATTTTGACCACAGTAGTTCGGTCACTGTGACTGTGAGGATAGTAATTCTACTATTATGACCTTTGGAATTGACTTTGATCACAGTACCACTATGACAGTGAGATTACCTTTGATCACAGTACTTTTACCACTGTGACTTTTGGTATTAACTCTGATCATGGAACTTTTACCTCCAGGACTGTTAAGATTATCTTTGATCACCGTACTTCTACCAGAATTCTGTTAGAATTTACTTTGATCACGATATTTCTACCACTGTGACTGTTAAGATTAACTTTGATCATGGTACTTTTACCACTGTGACTTTTTAGGATTATCTTTGATCACCGTACTTCTACCACTGTGACTGTTTTTAGATTATCTTTGACCACGGTAGTTCTACCAGCGTGACTGTTAGGGTTAACGTTGACCTCTGTACTTTTACCAATGTGGCTGTTAAAATTATTTTCGATCATAGTAGTTCCACTACGGTGACAGTAGAGATTAACTTTGATCACGGTACTTTCACTACTGTTGCGATTAACTTTGATCACATGACCACTGTGACAGTTTAGATTAGCTTTGAACACGGTACTTTTACCAGTGTGACTGTTACGATTATCTTCCATCACGTTAAGCTTACTTATTTTCCTGCTCCAGGTGAACGCCTTTTTGTCCACACCTACAATGAGCGGCTGCAACTCGGCCTGCTGGTCTTCCTATGACGAAATCTCCACCCCTCCCCCAGGTGATGGGGACAATGGTCGGGCAGCTGCCAACCTGCTGAGGTTTCCCAGCTCCAGTGGCTATAGGTAGGAACTCTTTTGTTTCCTTATGTATGTGTGAGCACTATAGTTACAGGTATAGTTTTATCAAGAGCGAGTGTGACTGTC
Source organism: Peronia verruculata (assembly GCA_038406235.1). NCBI lineage: Eukaryota > Metazoa > Mollusca > Gastropoda > Systellommatophora > Onchidiidae > Peronia > Peronia verruculata. Next base: position 7,346 of record JBCAUA010147269.1, read on the forward strand.
TATCTAACTCTCTGTCTATTATTTGTCTTCCTAGCTACCTGCTGTTTGTCTGCTTCACTGCCTGTCTGCCAACCAGTCTGTCTCCATACACACTTATTTACCTATGTACTTAGCTGTACTGGTTTTTTGATGTTTGCATTTTTTTATGTGTGAGTGTATTGTGTATAGAGCTATATATTTGCATGTATATGTTCATTGAAACTATGAATGTACGTGTGCGCGCATGGTTTTCTGAACTTCTTGTTATGTTGATTAGATGGATTTCAGGAATGGATTAATGGGTGGATGAATGGATAGATGGATGGATGGATGGATGAATGGATGGATGAATGGATGGATGGATGGATGGATGGATGGTTGGATGGATGGATGAATGGATAGATGGTTGGATGGATGAACGGATGAATGAACAGATGGATGGATAGATGGATGGATGGATAACTGAATGGATGGATTGATGAATAACTGTTTAGATAGATGGATGGGTGGATGGACAGCTGGACAAAGATAAGGGCGGAGGAAAAGGTAGGTAAATGAATAAACTATGAATACAAAAACTATGAGCTGCAAAAGTGTCAGTGTATTCTCACTTTATTTCCATTTCAGCATGGGCAGCCGCACCACCAGCATCGCCAGTACCATGGATTTGTTCTATGGAGCAGATCTGTCTCTCATGAGCAAGAACAAGATCTCTGACAAACCAATCAAATGGCTCAGCTCAACAGAGTACGTGCTTTTGATTATGTGTTCTAACAGATCCATTTCGATGGTCTTTATTTTCCTATGGTGTCGACCATTTTAAGTTCACTGACCTTGTGGCAAATTCTGGGTTTTGACGTCACATGCAATGGATCTATACTATATAGTCCTTCACTGCTTGTTGATGGATTTGTATGTGAAGAGAAATGTGTCAAACGAACATAGATGTGTATCAATCTAGCCTATTTGATTCAAATTGCACAAGTATCACTGACAAGTGTAGGTCAATTTTAACACATGCAATTGCATTTGGTGTCTTTTAGTAAGTAATTTAAATCTCCTTAACTGCTAGATATTTTTAATTTTTAAGGCCATTAAATATAATATCTGCTAAATATCTATATATTGATATGATACTGTAAAACAGGTGTTTAGAATCTTTCAGATGTTTTCTATGTCGATAAGTACATTTTAAAGTTTAATGCCTCCAATTACATCTAATGTTAAAAATATATTTCACTGGTCTTTGAAAATCATCACCACAGCCATAATAGACAAGAAATTTATGTTACAATTGAAGCCAAGGTCAGCTGTTTAAATTCTAATGGTCTGTTTGCAAGTGATATCACTGACCAAAAATATACCAATCTACAATGTAGAACTAGTTCTCAAAATGATGGTGCTTATTTTTCTGACATAGAAAGATTAGAAAGCTTCTGTAGAAATTTTTTCATAAATGACAAATTTGCACTACAGATTTCTATTTTGTCCACAGGTGTAAAGGCAAACCAGTCATCCTAAGCTTTGCAGGGAACCATTCTGATGATGAGGCTGTGTTGATCTGGTCCAGAGAAGCTAATGAAGTAAGTCCATGTGATCATGTACAACACTTGCAGTAATGACATGTACTGTTACTGTTAGAACTGTCCATATTCAGGCTTTCATAGTGAAAGAAACTAAAATATGATGACACTAATTTCTGCAGAATGTCACAAATTTCATACTGCTGTGGAGAAATTGCTAGTGAATGATGCATTTTAATTTCTTCTATGGCAGGTTATAGGCCTACTAAATTTCTAGGGCTCATAAGTATTTTTTCCTCCATTAAGTTATAACATGACATGTCTCAATATTCAAGAATAGGGTCCTGGCAATCAAAGAATCAGACTTTTACTTGTATGAGTAGTGCAAATCTCAAAACATGACATATACTGTCAAATAATACTGATAAAATGTTAAAACACATTCATCGTCCATGAGTTATGAAATGAGAAAGAATGAGCAAAATTAACCCTCAATGTTATTGCATATATTTCAGACACTGTGGACCAATTGCCCAGTTTTTGAGTATGATCCAGCCACTCGAATGGCTACACTGCCTCGCTATATGCGGCCTCAGCTCTCTAGCTCATCATCCACTCGCAGCAGCCCAAGGCAGAGACTGGCTAGTCTAAATAGCAACTAACTGACTATCTATCTAACTACTCATATACAGCAACTAATATAATAAATAACTGAACAGCCATAAGCTGACTAACTATAACTGCTGGATTGCATAAGCCTAATAAAAACTAAATGAATTTACATTACGAGACTGTAGTAATTTGATTGCTTCTTTCCTCACTGATTCCTCTGTGAAATCTCATCAGCTCCATAACTTTGTATATGAAAGATTTTTCATTATTTGATATCTTGAATCTATTCAATGCTGCCACCTTGATTTCCTGTATTCATTTTCATCAATAGGCCTATAATGTAGCATAGTTGGTTAGTTCTGTATATGTCTTTTTTAGGAGAGAGCTACACTACATGTAAACTTCCTTTTCTAATCTTTTCATTTTGATTCTTCCTTTAAATCTCTTTGTATGTACCAAGACAAATGATTTCATGATGAAAGGCCTAACTATCAATCTCGAGTCCTGTCATTGTTTTCTTTAATGTGTATATCTTGAGTACATAAAATATAATTGATTTGCTGTGAGTACAAGTCTTCACTGTGACGAGAACTAGAATTTGTTTAACAGCCTCTTCACTTGTTTCTTTCACTAAATCTCATCAACATTTCTACATGTACCATAATATATTAGATAATTTCATCATGAGAGGCCTAAAATTCATAAAAGATTTCAGATCGCTGAATTTCATCACTGTATTCAATATAGTTGATTTCCTGTGTGCATGAATATTCATACTGCAGAGAACTGGAATTTAGACTACTCAGCTACATTCAGCTTGCTTCTTCTGCTAAATTTCATTATAAATTGGTACACATACGAAAACAAATGCCTTCAACACATGGCCAGAAATCATTCTCCACACTTGCCATTCTTTTGTCTTGCGACTAGGGCAAATGAGTCGGAAGTCGCCCCAGGCAATGAAGATATACAGCTGTTTTTGGTCATTTTTAACTACTTTCACACTAAGATGCTAATTTTTTTTTTTTTTTCCACAAAACGTCAATTTACCTTTTTTTAATCTGAGAAAAAAAAAAAAAAAAGAAATATTTTGGTATCATAGTCAGAAAATAGTAAAAAACAGTAAAAGACGGCTGTGACTTGAACTCACCTGATGTGACTTGCGACTCATTTGCCCTGGGCACAAAACAAATGTCATCAGTATGTTAAATCTTCATAGAACAGCTGATTTTGCTAAACTCAACTCAAATCACAAATTTTCATAAAGGAGAGAGCTGGAATTCATTCAACAGCCATTCCAATTATTCCTCTTTCTAAATCTGATGAACACATCTGCATGAATTGTACCTAAAGAAATGATTTCTTGCCCTTTCTCTCCTTTCATCATTAAATATTGCAAAGCTGCTTTTTATTTATTATTTCATTATGTAGGGCTATATGATACAATCATTTATTTTTTTCATGTAGTGTACATAACTGTCATAGCTCTTCTCTGAAAGAGAAGTGTTTTCTGGTTTTGAGACACTGTAGGCTAATGATTATGTCTACGGTGATCTGTGCTGCCTATTGTTGGTAAGAAAAACTTTTCCACTGCCAATGGGAGATAATTGGTGAGGCATCAGATAGATGTAATTTACAGCAGAGTTATACACCCTGTATGAAGCATCAGTGACGATTACTGAGACTTTAGTGTTATATGAAATGATCATTGCTGTAAAACAATTTGTGATGCTTTAGGTGATTATAGATGTTGAAACAGGTTTTGATAGATAGCAGTGAAAGATACAAAGAAGATACACTGTTTTTTGTATCACAAAACAAACATCATCAAGAAGGAAAAAAATCCTCTTGGTCCTTGTGAGTCTGGGTAGAATCATCATTGTGCCTCCTGATGAGTTTTGGACCAATTTACTCCATCTGCTACAGACTACAGATGTGGGTCAGGGCCTGCGTCTCCATGAATATTTTCATAGTCTGTTTCTGGAAATGGTTGGTTCATCTGTTTTTCTGTCTCTCTCTCTCTCTTTGGATGGGAAAGAATGTGGTTTTGCTAAGGAAAGTGAAATGCATTTTACCCACTTAAAGTTTTAGATCTAACTGTTATACAGGACATAAATTACTTGCTATGACTGACAGAACATCTGAGAAAAGATGGCATTGCTGCTTGAACATGTCTGGCACTGCTGAGGAGATACAGAGAGAAAGAGCAGTGGACAATAACTGCAGTCACATTATCATATTTTTACCAGCTAAGAGAACTAATTTTGGTGTGTGGTGCCCTAATCTAATGGGGCCATTTGTTATGTTTTATTGTATAAGTGTATATAGTCCCTATCTAACAGAAAAATGACTGCATGCTTCTAAATCATTCATTAATTGTGTATTATAACATTATATTATATTATATTATTAATATTTGCTGTGTAGGTAAAGAATACATTAATTACTATAAAAACCCAAATTATTGTTGGTAATCTCTGTTTATTCATTTATGATTCACTACTTACCTGTATACTAGATATATACCTGAACATGTGAACGTGTCCAACTTATGCTTGTGGATAATTGCAATGGGCTTATTGTTATGTATATTTCATGTGACCTCACTGATGGACACATCGTCAAATTTTAATCTGTTTGCAACACTGACATAAAGTTAAATTTTTGTACATATAAAATGCTGCACAGTGAGTATGCTAGTGTAGAAAGTAAGTTTAAGAATTTTTATGAACTGAAATTGTATTTTTTTTGGCAGAAATTAAATGGAAATCACAAAAATATTCAAAGTGAGAAGTGAGCTAATCTGTTCATTTCTTGCAAACAAAGGGGAATCTCTAATTATAAGTAAAGCTATTATGTAAATATGACTACTGCTGGCTGATTTGTACCCCACTGTGATAAAACTTAACAAAAATCTCAAGGATTTGCATAAACATTTGTTGGCTGAAATTTATATGAGAAAATTGATGGGCTTTCTGACCAAATTTATTGTGATATTGTGATATTTTCATATCTGGTCTTTGATCTACAGTAAAACTGCATTCTTCACCTCAAGAATGCTATTGTTCTCACATACATGTAAGTTTTGTTCCAGAAAATAAAACTGAACACAAATTTACAATTACCAGCTTCGAGCATGTTGTCATTAACTTGAAAACTGATGAGTCCATGGATTTCCCAAAGGGAGGTATTTTTAGTCCTGACTGGGTTTCTATTTTGATTGGACAGTAAATTCACAAATTTTTAAGCCAATCAGTGTCAAGAGACTAAACTATTCAAAAACTTGTTCATTCAAAATGAACACCGTCTTAAGAAAGCTCTGGACTTAAACTGTCCTCGAACTTATATAGTTATTTCTTTGATGTCACAAAATGTCTTTATAAAGACCCTTAGTTTCCAGGAAATTCTCTTTACACTTTCAAGATAAATTAAAAATAAAATGCTCCCAAGTCCATTTTATCAGGAAAGAAGAGTAGTTTCTGTGTTTTTTTTGAAGCCACACAGTGTTCTAGTTAATTTAGTTTTACACTTTAAAAAAGTTAAATTTTAAAATTTTTCTTGTTAATCGCTCACATTTTTTTTTTTTTGTGGTCATTTAGTCTTATTTTGATCTTGGCTCAAGATGTGAATTGTAATTTCAGTACTTTTTGATCCAGATAGCTCCACAGATTGCATAAGTTTTTGGTGTGTATTCCTTAGTAGGACATTAAATATGAATAATTTCTGAAGATACAGAATCTTTAACTATGGTCGATGACTATCAGTGAGCAAAGAAATTCACATGTTTTCTGATTCAGAAACATGAAGGTTCATTTTATCTGGCTTTTTACATAACTTTTTTTCACAGTGTAAAGAATTCTCAACTTCCCTTTCCAATCTGTTTCTCTCCCCTCGAATTATGCACAATTTGTAACACTTATGCACAATTGGGAACCCAGTTTGCATTCTACATAGCCTATCATATCTGAAAACACAACTCCAGTCTGCAGGCTGAAGTATGACTGTTGAAATAGACCTATCATGAAGGAGTAAAAGTCTGTGTGTCTCTCTTCTGAAATTCTGGCTGTCAGTGATTAGTGTTTTATAGTGAAGAGTTGAGGCAAGTTTTATGATATCTTCAATAGTATTCACCTCTTAAATCAGATATATTATTAACAATGCTTTTTATTTCAATATTTTAATGGTGTACCTCTGAAAGGAGAATTTTATTTGTCATAGATCATGGGATGATGGATTAATGTCAGGAAATATATCCTATTATAGTCACTGCAGTGGAATAATCTTTCACAATTCTACCATCATAATTATTTGACATGTTTGTAGCTACATGTCAGGATAAATTGGGTGGTTTCTGTGTAGTAATACACAAATATATTAATGCTGGGTTATCCATTTGTTGTTATTGTTAAGTGAAGTACACTTCATTATATTGATAATGCTCTGTCTTGAAGTGCCTTAGAAATTCTCAGAATATTATTGCATATACAAGTGCCTGTAGAATATATAATTGATATCTTACAATATCGGTAGACTGAGTAATTTATTCAAGTAATGCGTGTCATAATTGGTATTGACATGATATGAAGACTAAGGAGAAAGAACAACAGATGTCCAGTTTTTAGTATTCTAAAGTTGTGGTTAATAAGTTAACTATCCCATCTAAAAAGATCAGTAGGAAAAGATACTGCCCAAAGCAATTGTTTGAATCAACAATTTCTGGAAATAAAAAGCAAAGAAATCTTTACAAACAAAATTTCAGTTTTCTTCTATGTGTAGAACATGGACGTGTTTCTTCCCCCTAAGTCTTCAGTTATATCACTTTCCAAAAAGATAATTATAACAACAGAAGCAAGAAGCAGAATGAAGAAGTGATCTAGATACACAACCCTGAGGATATTTCATTTTGAGACTTGGAATGAGGAATCCAAACTGTTTCTTTGAAAGAAATCATAGCTACCTAAAAAGAACAATTTTGAGCCAAGTTGTACTTATGTAGAGACAATAATTAGAGGTCTACAATCAACAGATAATTCAGCTGAAGTTTGGTACAACTGTCAGATCAAACTTTGAATGTATGTAAAAGTTGTGAAATTCCTACCAAATGTGATTTCCTACAGAGATAGGTGTAATATTATTTCTGTAAGTGTAAACCTATGATACAGATGCCATGGTGTCAGAAACTGATTACATGTAATAGTAAAACCACACTGCACAATTTTGTAAGCAGCAAAACACTTGATATAATATAACAAGCACATTGCAATAATAAATACGTAGGAGGGAACGACCTTCAAGATCTTGCATGGTTGTGGGTCTCTATCATAGCGGGCAGACCATTCCTATTTAAATTTACTAACAAATATTGACCTGACGAACACATAAATAGATGGGTTTGAAATACCTGCATTATGACTCAGGGCTGTAACATTCGCCACAGCACAAATAGTTAAACAAGTAGGTCTACAATGTGTAACATTCACAACTTATGAAACACTCATGAATTGGTCACCTACTCATTGAACTGAATTGTCTAACATGATATAAATTTATTGTCTGTACATACCTTGTTTGATTTCTTGGAAATCTGATTCTTGGAAAAGTGACTTTATGGTGTGTGAGTAGTCTTATGAGTTTCATGGAGAGAAACAAAATGCGCTAAAAATTACAGTCTACTTACTCATTTTTTCCACGTTTTTATGTTTGTATTTCTTGAAGTTAGTACTTTATCATGCATTTGCTTTCCTTATAATGTCAAAATGTTTTTGATCCCACTAGTCTATCACCATTTCATAGTATGTCTTGATTTTCAGAAGAGGAAAGCATTTAATCATAAACATCATGCTGATAGTTTTAAAATTGATCATCACATCATTTAAACTTAGACTTTTGGCAGAGAAAAAAGTCTGGGGATTTTTTGCCTCTTGCTTGACTATTCTCTTGCAAATATATCTCTAGATAGATGAAAAAAGTTACAGATACGATTTTCATAATTTATAATAATAGGTTGAACTCATCCCTATATTATTACAAAATAAACCTTTTTTTTGTAATAATATAGGGGGTCTCAAGAATTGGTCGCTCAAAAATCAAGAAAAGAAACAATGAAAATTAGAAGACATGTGAGCTCAGTCTGTGCTGAAAATTTTCTTTATTATAAGTGTGGCAAGTGGATGAAAAATCTGAAAAGGGCAGAGGATGCAGATTTGGTTGGAAGCTGAGAGAAATATGGATCTAAATTTTCTGACTTAATCGTGTCGTTGAGCCCTGCATCTGGCACAAGGCAGACCAAAGCATTCTCCTCTCACACACCAGGTGGTACCAAAGGAGGGAAAAAGAGGACAGAAAGATATATTATTATTGAATTTGGAACAATTAATTTAAATCTCTGTTTTGAAAATGCCTTTTATCTCATATGACTGACTGTGTTATCATTTTGGTTTTTATTACAACCACTGAACTTGAACACTTTGTACGAATGCGACTGTTTACAGTGTGTCTTTCTCCACATTTTTTTCTCCCATTTTTTACATCTCTTACCTTTTTGTCATTATTTTGTGGCATCACATCACATAATTCAAAGAAAGGACAATAAATTACATAAATTCAACTTTTTCAACTCAGTGATATTGGTACAGATTAGAAATCTATACCTTCATTTTTACATCATTTGTTTTTCTTTGTTCTGTACATAACGTACGTTTTGAAATTTTGATATTTCATCAATGTCCATGGTGTCTATGCATGTAGCATTATTTCATTAATATAAATAGGCCTGTCTGTTGCTGTCTTGTCCAATCTTACGTTCTGAGATCAGTATCAAGTTTTGGTTCATTTTAGGAGAGAGCTATAATTTTTCAGTGAGTGAATTTCTTCATAGGGATTATTGATAAGGAATATTCCTACAGCTGCCTTGTTCACAACTCATTTAAGTGATGTTAAATTAAGAACATGAAAAGAAAAAAAAAAAAAAAGAACTTTACAATAATGCTGTGATTCTCATGGGCTTCATAAATCAATATATGATACTCTAGCTTTTTCTTATCACCATGATGTAAATCATTTGTCTGTTCCATCAGAAATTCCTTTTTAACCATAATATCAGTTATAGATGTAACATTCAGTTTATTTCACTTTGGAACACATAATTACAATATGCATTCTTTTTAGAGTGGCTTGCCATGTTCTTGTCTGCCATCACTTGGTTAGGTTCTTGTTAGACTCCAAAACATTTCAGTCAGATGAAACAAGTGTAGTGAATTGTTCAGTCAAATAAAAGCGATGCTGCGCTAACACTGATTCTCCCGTTACAGCTAACAAACAGTTTGAGGTTGAAACATCAGTTCAAACTGGGTTGTAATTATTTGTGAATATCCAAAATCTTGCACAGCAGAAAAGATGATAAGAAATATGGCTCTTGTGAAGCAAATGGATAGAAGTTTTAGATAAATGAAAGCATACTGCAAAGTCAGCAGTGCTCTCCAGTAGTTAAAATCATTTTCTTTATTGGAACTGAATCTCAGAAACACCTTGAGAAAACTATTCAGATGTATTTTACTATCTATTAGACAAACATATATCAAGGTTTATATAGGATCTAGAACATGTTTTTTTTTCTGTCAAAGCAGAAAAAACAATTGATGAGAAGTTAAATTCACTGTACTAATAGAAAAAATATTACACATATTTGACACAAATTTAAAGCTCCCTGAAAATATACAATGAGCTAATCTGTATTTATATATTAAATGCAAACAAACAAAAAATTAAACAATTGTGAATATACAATGTAAATTATTATAGAAATAAAGACTGAACAAAAAATTTCATCTTTTTTTTTTTTTTTTAATTTCTTATGTTGTTTGTTGAAAATGTTTGCAAATTTTTATTTTGACAATGTCAGTGAAATGTTGTCAAAACTGTAATTTTTTTTTTAACTGGAAATGGGTCCCAGAAGAGTGAAAATAATATTATCTTTTCTCATGTAAGAGATGTTCAGAACTCAAGTTTTACAAATGCCTAGAGAAACCAGTGAAAGTTAAACTCGAAAGAAAAGATGAAAACAAAATCTCTTCTCTGTGATATTGTGATATGAAATCAGTAATAAACTGAGGTTATTGAATATGGTGTCTTGTGATGTAGTTCAAAGAGGCTTCAACTATGTGAGTTCTTAACTCACCCTCTCAAATCTCATGTCAAAATGTGTCGGTGGTAAACATTCATTCATCAACAGAGGAATTTTTAGATCATGAATGAGGAAAGACAGTAACGTACAACAATTACACGTGATCTTCCAACTAAGACATAAAATGTTTAGTAAAATTGCAATTGAAATAAGGTATTCTGACTGTAGGTTGTCCATTAGATCTGATAATGACGTTTGCTTTCTGCAACTCATCGATGCACATGAAAGTGGCTTTGCAGTCCTAACCTGGAAGCGCAGAGTCTTGAACAGTGGGGGCATTAGAAGTCTGTTGTAGTGATCACTGCTATTCTATCTGTCTCTTTGCCACCAGAGTTTACCTCATCTATTGTGCCTCAAAGTTAATGAATCTACATTCACAATTAATGGTGTTGGTTCATCTCACTTTTTTTTTAATGCATCTGTACCTGTGGAAATACAACAGGATGTTTTCTTTTATAGTTCTGTAGACTACATTTAAACATCCTCTTTAAAGAAAGACACTAACTTCTAACTGAATCAATCTGTGGCAACCAAGGAAATCAAACTGCTTTCAAGAAAAACAAAACTGAGATGCGACACAATGAAATCAGGCGCTCGTCAAACTGAGGCGATCGGAGATATCATGTGTTTTTCAACAGAATTTTAACACATTTTTCTTTTTTCACCAAACCCTGCTATATCAATGTAAAAATGCATTTCTAAGTTAAGTTTTCTTAAATAAATTGAGTAAAAGACCCAAAATTGTAATTAAGCCGTATCGGTTAACAAAGATTTCTATGGATTTACAAAAATTATCAGCCATTTTCTCACTACATTCAGCTGCAGCAACAGGTCACCCCCGTGGTCTTTAATTGCCATTATCTCAACTTCTACATAAAGTAGAACAAAACCTTTTTTCAGACACAGGAAAGGAAATAATTAACCTATACAGTGATACCAATAACTCCATATGCTGAAAATTTGACAAGCGCCTGATTTCATCATGTCATGTCTCAATTAGTTCCTTTAGGTATTTGTAAGATGCTTTACAGAATCACTTGATCTATTCAAAAAGTAAATTGAATGTTATCTGTACCTGCATGGTAAGCAGCAAAATTATCAACTTAGTCTGCGTTTATTTCTGATTAATTTTAAAACAAAATGAAACAAGCAGAACAGGTTTTGTACACAAAAGGAATTACTGAATGTTTTGCTTTGAAGTTAAATTATATATGAAGGGTTTGACTGCAAAATGAGATTACCTCGACTTTCTCAGTCGAGAGAAAAACATTTTTCCCTTCCAAACAAATGTGTTGTGCTAAACATAAACAAAGCTCTGTTGGACACATCGCATTTTGTAAAGTGTTTTTTGAAATGTCATATGATACACATAACATCTCCTGCACCTATCTTTGAAATGTTAAAACTGGCACGAACTGTATTTTGCAGTTAAACCCTTCATATATATCTATCTATCTGTAGTGGACATAGTCTTGTTCAGCCAAGATACAATGCCCATGTTGTTTTCATCATTTCATGCAGTTCATGTTTTGGACACTGTTTTCAATGATGTTTCCATCTTGTTGTGCGATCTTTCATATGTTCATGATGTTATCAATCAGCTCTTTCATGTTCACATAATGTTTTCATATTATGTATATTGTTAGCTCTTTCATGCATGTATTTTCATGATGTTTTTTGTTCGTCATTGTTTTAATCTTTGATTTTTCATGGTGTTTTTAAACATCATTAGCTCGTTCATGTTTTCATGTTTTTCATCACTAGCAGTTCTTTCACGTTTTCATGGTGTTTTTCATCATTATCAGCTCTTTCATGATTTCATGATGTTGGTTCTAATTCACCCTAGTCAGTCTTAGACATTGGTCATAGTAAATAAAATAAATAATGATTGATGCTATAGAATTGTTTTGTTATATTTTATCTTTTCTGTTTATTTTTAAGAAAGTTGCTTCAAATGCTGCATAGGAAGTTTGAGTTTTCAGTGTATGATGCTTGAGACTTTATTGAAATCTCATTCACTCTTGTATTTCTCCTCCGCAGGGGCCCGGGGTTTATAAGTAGGTTCTCTGCTCCCACCTGCAGGCAGTGTAAGCCAGCCATTGGTACGGTTTCTCCCATGGAGTGCCATCCTCGACATTCCAGGGGAGACATCTCTTCTCTCTCTCCTTGCTCCTGTCTTCTGTTCCACTTTTTTTCCTCTCTTCTCCTTGATGTGTAAACATATCTTATCGTGCTTGACACAATTTAGCCATAATCATGCTGATGTGTCGTTAAACCCCAACACAAACAAACTCTCATACATGTATTTTGCAAGATGGGGATTCTTGTGTTTCGTGGGAGAGACAACGCAATAGAAACAACAACCAACATAAACTGATAAACTGAAGAAAGCGTCTATTTACGTGACTGGGTTTATCTTGAACACTCATCACCCGCTTGTCAGACCTACATGTTAGCGTTAGGGTCGACTTGCGCTGGTCGAGGGTCCCAGCAGGTTAAGCCAGCAGGGTTGGTCTATTTCATTTTAATCACTAGAAAAAACAGAACAGCCGTGTAGGGGAGAGGATTTTCTTTGTTTGCAGACGCGTGGGACAGAGCATGTGATTTTTCCATTATTGTGAGTAACATACTGAGACCAGTCGTGTAGATAGACCTATTTGGCTGAACAAATGTTGACACAGACACATTTCCACAACTTCAAGCCACTCATTAAGATAAAGAGAAAAACAGGAGCTGATTTTTGCATCCAATCTTTTACAGTTCATTGGGGATTGTCCACCTCTAGTGTTCAGAAGGATATATGTTGTATTCCAAGGAGGAGAGAATGATAATTATAGATAGCTTAACAACAACATAATATTATTTTGTTCACATCTCTATATACATCAGGGATGTCAATCTGTCTCCATGAAGAAGAAGGAAAAGTTCCTGGCATATTCTTTAGCAGCACATAAAACTGAAGTATGTTAACCATAAATAATACCAGATTTGGGGCTAAAAGAGAAATTACTGACAGCCAAAAAGTAGGAAATCCTACTAAAGTAGGAAATTTAACATCCTAGATACATCAATAGTTTTTGGCTTTTTGGTAAGATAAAAAAAAAAAAGAAAAGAAAAAAACTTCACATGAAAAAAAAGTATCCAAAAAAAAAAAAGAAAACAATAGACAAATCAGTGATCACATTAAATATATCAATCTGTTTATTTTCTTTTTTTTTTTTTTAATAACACTAATAGCAGCTACAATCAACATTTGTTTTTTTTTTTTTTGACAAAAGCAACAAACTATGTTAAAGAAATTCACCCTGTGCAATTAATATGATGATGATAATGATAAATTATGTATAATTCCTTCATGAACAATGTTCGCCTATGAAACAAACCCTGTGCCGGTCAAAATCTAAATATCAAAGGATAAGGCAAGAATTGAAAGGATAATGCAATAATCAAAGTATCAAGACAAAGTAATACTAGAGCAACAAGCCGTGGTTATCAAACATTGATAGATTTCATCATGAAAGGCAGGGCAGAAACAGGTGAGGACGGCTGAAGGAAACAGGTCCCACTGCAGCATCAAGGAAGAGAAGAAACTTTTTCAACAGAAGAAAAAAGCCGGCATAGTATTCAAAGTCTTGTCACATCAATATCTTTATAGACTGTTACGCAATTTTCACTTTGACAGAAAGTGTAATGAGAAAATATAAATAAGCACAAATTTCATATCCTGTGGCCTGCACAAAAACGGACAGAATTTTCATGTCTTGCATATTACATATTAGAAGCAGCAGGCTGTAGTTTGACATTCCACTGCTTGCAGCTTTGTATGAGATTATTATATATATTACACCCTTTTTTCTGAGAGAAATGTAAGTAGCCAAGAATAGATATCATGAAAATAACCGATAATCAGAAGTACAGATTTTATTTTAGACTAACCAGTACGTTGTACTTTGGAGACATTGCCTATTGTTAGCAGATTGTTCACGGACATATAACTGCTATAGCATAGGTAGCCACATATATGTAGACATACAGGGAGCTTAAGATGATGATTTTCAGTAGTGACATATGGTCTTCTTCAGTATTGGAGAATAAAGAATTTTCATGCTCATCCTGGGGCAAACAGTGGTTATAATGGTAGGCCTACTGGACTAATGTCAAACAATAGAAACATGAAATAAGGTAATAATATATTATTTTTTCCTGGATATTGCATCATCTTTAGCACACAGGTTTGAAGACTAATATTTGGATCATGATGACTGATTCCTTTTAAAATTATTTTTTTTCAATATTGCACAAAAAGCCTTCATTATAGGTGCAAGACACCTTTTTACTAGTGAGCTGAAAATCTGATAGTCAAATGACACGCAGTTCATATCTGGGTTTCAACAAATAATATTACATATGAAAACTATTGTGAGACAGGCTCCCAGGCCCATCAAAGAAACCTAAAACATGTTTCTGAATCTTTTTTTTGGCAACTGTTAGAGTATTTTCCCAAATGACAGTCATCCAATCAGATCATGACTTGTAACAGTGGTCATTGTAATCCAGAGAGATATATCTGGTGTCGTGAGGTGTGGTGTCGTGGCCTAGCGGTTGGGCGTCGGTCTCGGGATCTGAAGTTCCGAGTTCGAATCCTGACAGGTGCTGACATTTTGTCCTTGGGGAAGGCAATTTACACACATTTCCTGACTCCACCCAGGTTTGAATGGGTACCTGACTATAGACAGTGATTGATATTGTT
>JBCAUA010147378.1:0-22388 GCA_038406235.1 Peronia verruculata
GTTGCTACGTGCGGCAAGACACGCAGTGAATATGACCTATTTTCTCATTGGCTGAAAACCCTTTCTCCGGTGAGGTCTATAGCGGGAATGTCGATGTCTGCAGTGTACAAATTGTTCTTCAAATTTTTATTCTAAGCTTAGAAAAAGCTTAATTTGTTTGATTAGGTAGTAAGTAGATGATTTGGTAAGTTCTACCAAAGGGATTCCTAGGGATTCCAAGGGATTCCTAGGGATTCCAAGGGATTCCTAGGGATTCCAAGGGATTCCTAGGGATTCCAAGGGATTTCGAGAAAAATAAACACCCAAACTAAATAGCTGTCAATTTTATTGCCCATCATATGATTCATATCTTGACAAGGGAAACAAGTATTCATTAAATATTGCCAAAGCAGGTTTATAAAGATAATAGGCAAGGAAACAATAAAATGTGATCACTTTCTTCTGTTTATTTCCTATCAATCAGCCCCCTATTATAATCAGATACCAAGCAATGAAGTTGCAAAATATTGCTTTTGGAAATTTTTGTTTTGTTTTGTTTGTTTTTTAATTTCATGTATTGATCTACTGGATTGTTATGACAGATTCTCCCAGACAGTCTCCTAGACCACAAAAAACCCAAAAGCCAGTGGTAAAGCAGGAGAAAGATGGTACTCCTAAACATGAAATTGTGGTTGTAGCAGATGGACAGATACCAGTGAAAGACCCAGACCCAGAGTTAACAAAGCTGAACACAATCCCAGTATTTTTCCCCATCATGCGAGGATCTCTCAACATTCCGACAGGTAGCAAAGAGGCTGATGTTCTGGATAGACTGGATCATAAACAGGTAAGTACAATCAGTTTTGTACTCTTATTTTGCCATGCAGGTTTCTATTTCCAAGTAATGAGTGTTGCTCTTTATTTTTTTATTCACAGCTCCCTTTCTTTTCACCCCTTTAAACACACACACCCACATACATTCACACACATTACAATTCCATCCTTCCTCCTCCTTTTCTCATATTGAGCAAAGTCACACAACTTTTGTCTCAAAGAGGCCATAGTGACAAGGATAAATTTGTCTCCAGTGCACGTTGTCCTCTTCCCATTGTTGTAGCATTCAAGCTTTTCCTTTCACTCTTTATTCATAGAATGTTGTTACAGTGGAATACAGGTGAGTCGATGCTGGTGGGGGAGGAGAAATACAATCCACTCATCCGTAGTTTGACTCATCCATTTGTCACTAAAGACTACAAAACTAGATACTACTTATTTGGAGTCCTATTGCTGGATTTTATAATGGTTACTTCCCCTTGCACATTCTTTCATCGAGCATCAAATTTGATCTCTTCCATTCATTTTCAGTGAGATTGACCTAGTATTGTTATTGGTGCTCATTTGCCAGTTTCACTGGCAGTGTTAACTGATGATGTCCACTGCTCCCAACCCTGCCTCCAGAGCATTCATTTTGAACTTAGCATGATCATCACATGCAGCTTCGTCATCCTCCAACACTTCTTCCAGCACTTTATGTCATGTTATGAAACACTGTATTACCTCTATACTAGGCTTTTTTCAAGGTGATAAACGTTACATATGATGAATCTATTTGCGGTGGGGCGGAGAGGGTGCAGTGTCTCACTGTTCTCATTTTGACTGCAATAACTTAGTGAAAAAGTCAGGTCTAATTGGCCAAATCATGAGTAAGAATAAGAGGGGGTAGAATTTTTTTTGTTTAAACAACTCATTGTCACCCTCTAGTTTGGCAAGCAAGTTCCCCGCGGTGAGAAGAGTAAAAGGCCGACTCCCCGGGATTTTTCTTGGGGGTAACATCCACGTGTGAACCGTGGTGTGGCCGGAGAATTCTCCACATTAGAGATGATCGCTGACACTACATTTTCTACAGTCCTTATGGGAATTTACATCATACTTTCGCAGCGGGGAGGGGGTGTGCGGTGTGAGTACAAAGTATCCGCGGCTAGATAAAGAAGATCGTGGATGAGGTGTGAAAAAGAGGAGGAGACAATGAACGATCTGCCTTGATCATATCTGAGGGAAAGTTTAGTCCTGTTTAGTGAAGCAGCTTGACAGTTGAAGTCATCCCATAGTTGTGCTACTGCATGATAGGAGGAGCATAAATGTGTTGAGATGAAGTGCCGTACAAGCTGAGATTAGTTACACTGATTCAAACATTGCTTTTTCCTTTGATCTTATAAGGACGGGGACAGGAAATAAAGATCGACTCTTCGGTGAACATGGATGAGTCGGCATCGATTCATCAGTTTGATTTTTAGTAATGTAAAGAAGTGCGGGGACCCATTCCAAGGAAAAAAAATCGACTCATCTGAAAGTTGACTTCGACTCAGCTGTAGTCGCCTGTATATAGCAAACAAAATTGAACGTAGAGAGACCAAAGTAGGAAAAGTACCAACTCCATATCTGTGGGGCCTCGGCAGAGGTTGTGAGAAGGTGTCATAGAGAACAGACACTGAGAAAGCAGGCTAATTGGTTGGTTGGGTTTCTGTTTGGTAGCACTTCAGCACATAAAACCAGATTGCACCAACACTGGGCGTGCCTCCTCCAAGTTCCAAGGCAATATGATAAAGGGTGGATGAAGGTGGAGTAGATATTTGGACAATGATATGAAGAGGAGCTGTCATTATTCTATTCAAAAGATTAAATATTTAAAGAATCCCAAGACCTGTGGCCTGTGCCTGTGATAGAATGGTCAGGGGAGATAATAATAATGATGATAATCATGTCATTTGATAAAACCCACCACATGTTAGTTCTCTGTATTTGCTGGTACATGTTTTTATATTGTTTTCAATGTTTCTTATTTCCAGCTCTTACATTTGTGTTTGAGATATCAAGAACATCTTCGTCAGCTTTCTGAGGCAGTTGCATTTGATCAAAATGCATTGTGTATACGTATCAAAGAGGTATGAACAGCATTTTTTAATTTTTTAAATTTTGTTTGTGATATAGAATCATATGATTTTGTTAAGTACTTATGACACCTAGACAAATATACGTTAAAACTACTGAAGAGTCAATTTTCATGTGATCCTTTATATTGCTAGCAGTGAAGATTCTGCCAAGCATCACTTTTTGAGAGACTGCCATGGTCAACTTCCTGAAGCACTTGTATTTCAAAGTCCACCTGGTTGGATGATCGCCTATATGAGCTAATGTTGTGTTCTTTAAGATATAGCCTTTCAGCGACCCTTGAGGACCTATCTCGGCCCTGAGTTCATATTGGAAGAATCTTACTGAATTTATATAATATGAGATCTATTAGAACAGAAACTGAGACATATAACTTATCTTATAATCAGGCCACATGTGAATTTAAGAAGTTGAGACACAAGGCTCATGAAAAATAAGATGGACTGTTGAGTGATAGATTTAAGATATATTTTTAGTGCAATATTGCGAGTTCAGCTCTCCGTCACATTCTGTTCTGCACTCAGCTGGGTTCATAGTCAGACTGGACAACTACTCTTTGACTGACATGTTCCTTATTTTGGTCTTAAACAAGACGGATAAACTGCCTTTGAGGCGAAACATTTTGTCCGCTACACCATTCAGTTCATTGTCAGTTATCTTCTTAATGCTTAGAAAAATAATTGGCATGGAGAAAGGGAAAGTTGGGGTACGTAAGCATGTTCTTTATTTCCATCAGTTCATTACAAAAATGTTCCCTAGAAGTGTACGCTATTGTAATACATTATACTGGTTTGGTTATCTTGCTATTCATGTATTCACCAGTTGATTTGATTACTGTACTCAGTTGTTGTGCTTTTTCTTTTTGGTTTAATTTCTTTATATGTCTTTTTTTTTTAATATCAGATTGATCACACAATACATGTCTTGATGAATGCATTGGTGGAACGACAGAAAAAGTACAGCCGGTATGTTGAACAGTTTGGACGGGTCTCAGAAACTTTGGCAACTTTGAAGAAGATTCAGAAGTCAATGGATGACATTGTTCCCAAGATGGACATGCTGAACTGTCTATTACCAGCCTCAGATCAGTTGGAACCATTCAGTACAAAACCTGAGAGAGCTATGACAAAGCCATGATTATATTTTCTCCTTTTTTTTTTTTTTCTTATGCATCAATTTTGCCTCATTTCAGTTGTTGATTTTGTTTATCAGCATCAATCTGAATATGTCAAATCCAGACTGTTGAAGTGTGCAGATTTTTGTCTTTTCTTCCATGTCATGCCTACAAATTCAGAGCTGAATTCATTTCTAAAGATGTCTCCACCAGTTAAGAGGGCGTTACCAATCATTTGACCTGTTACATTTAGCAAAAAAGGCCATGAATCAAGTGCAATATTATGTAAATGTGAGAAATCTTAGAAAGTGGCCTGTTGCTTAAATGAGCGAATTTGACTGTGGGCCAAATTACTTCCCCATGCTAGGACAAATTCATTTTTTGGTGTTGGTTGAAACATATGAAACCAAAAATTCTGAAGAATTCAGCTTTCTAAGAAAATATTATTTCTTATCATTTTTTTTTTTTCATAATTTTTTTGTTTCACAAATTTGGAATTACAGAGATTGATTTTTTTTCATAGTTCGAGATTCTTTTGCCATCTTGTCCTTTTCGCTGCATCTCTGCTGAATTTGCCATAGTGGGATATCAGTCTGTTCTGTTTTTATTTTTGATTTTTTTATAGTTCTTGTATACTCAGTTGTAAAGTGAAAGGGAGCTGCTTAGCTGGCGGAAAAATTTGCTCATTAATCTTATTCATTGTGCCCTAATTGATTTAAATATTCTCATAGAGACGTCATGCCCTGGTATGGAAGTTCAGAATTTGTGAAGAAATGTTATGGTAAATCATTAAAATTGTGCATCATTTGTTGCTATGGATGGAGATCAACACTGGTATATATGTCTTGCGACTAGGGCAAATGAGTCAGAAGTCGCCACGGGCAATGAAGATATATGGCTGCTTTTGGTCTTACTTTCTAAGATACTCATTTTTTTTTTTTTTTTCACAAAACGTCAATTTAACCTTTTTTAATCTGAAAAAAAAAAAAAAAGAAATAGTTTGATACCATAGTTGGAAAATAGTGAAAAACAATAAAAAACGGCTGTGACCTGAACTCACCAGGCGCGACTTGAGACTCATTTGCCTTGGACGCAAGACATGTAGTTCACTGGTCATAACGTCTTCACTTCCTGTTATAGTCACTGGGGAAACAACTTAGCCATAAGTTTGGTAGTGATTTGACCCTCACCTTCAGGAATATAAATGTGTCCCATGGGATTCCAAATATGTGTGAAGCAAACTTTCACACATATATGTATCTCTCCTGATATCATGTCCATGTTCACAGAACTGTTTACAAATGTAAGTATTGTTTGAGCAAGCACTGTGCGACTATCTAGCCTCTTAGTAGAAAAGCAAATGTTCACGACAAAATGACATTTGATCATGGTAAAAATGCTGAATTATCACATGGTTACATAGATATATATTTACGTTGAGTTGTTTGTTTCCTCCAGTTCTATTGCAAAGTTTTCTTGTATGGTACATAAGCTGAGCATTTTAGGTTCTTGGATACTCATTCAGTAGATTCAATATGCTTTGTTCGTGATTACAGAGGTATCTGTATTATTTTGTTATTGTGCATTATGGTTGGGCATTGCAGTTGTGTCATTATATGTATGCCTTTATTTGTGATATGAAAGCATTCTGGACTTTACTTTACTATTTGTAAATGAAATACAGTACTAGGTCTATGTAATGCTACTTAGTTGGAGAAAAATATTTTCTCCATCTGTCACATAATAAATTCAGTTCACATTGATGATGAAGCATTTGACTGATACTTAATAATATATGTCGTCAATATTCCATATTGATTGTAAACTTGGCCATCATGCTATCCTTATGCTTATTTATTTCTGCGCTGAACTTTTTATTGCTGTTTATTTTTTGTTTTGTTTAGAATTATCCATGATTCAAATTACCAGTTTAGTGCACTTTCTAATCATATCTGTGCATTACTCACAGACATTGAATGATTGATAACATCAGATGCATCACTGGGTTGAATGGTGCAGGCATACAGTAATCAGAGTGTGAGTGATTTTATGTGTTGAAAAAATGGAAAAGCAAATGGCATGCAAAGGAATGTTGAGTGATTTAAAAGAACTATACAGCATAATAACAGTGAGACCAAAGTAAACTTGTATTTGTAGAGAACAACTCAGTGTGGAAAACTGGATATGTGAGATGAAATGTCTTGCGACCGGGGCAAATGAGTCAGAAGTTGTGCCCGGCAATGAAGATATACAGCCATTCTTGGTCATTTTTAACTACTTTCCGACTAAGATACTAAATTTTTGTTTTTTGTTTTCACAAAATGACAAATTAACCTTTTTTAATCTGAAAAAAAGAAATATTCTGGTACGCTGGTTGGAAAACAGTAAAAAACGGTCAAAAACGGCTGTGACTTGAACTCACCCAGCGCGACTTCCGACTCATTTGCCCTGAGTGCAAGACAAATAACAGTAACACAACACTTTATTGCCCACATGAGTGCACTGTTGTCATAATAGCTCGGGTAAATGTTGACACTTTGTTATACAGTCAGCGTTACGAGCAGACACTCATTCTAGACAAACAGAACTATCTAGCCTCTTAGTACCACATCAAAATAAGTTTCAGATCATATGTCTCTATCTCACACTTTCCCCGCAGGGGCCTGGGGTTTATAAGTAGGTTCTCTGCTCCCACCTGCAGGTGGGGGGTCTCCTATGGAATTCCATCCTCGACATTCCAGGAGAAACATCTCTTTCCTCTCTTTCCCTTGCTCCTGTCATCTGTCCGACTTTCTTTCCTCACTCCATCTTGATGTGTAAATGTATCTTACCATGTTTGACACAATATAGCCGTAATTGTGCTGATGTGTTTTTAAACACCAAAACAACAACAACATGTGTCTCATAGCAAGTCAGAATGAGTTGAAAGTTTGCTGGATCACTAAAACAGTGAAATAGGGGATTGAATATGATGAAGATGGTTTGATAGCATTGTTTTTATATTGCAGAAATTGAAAGAACATTCATTTGTGAAAAGAAATTTGCTCTTGTGGGCAGATTATAAGTATATCAGGAAAATATGAGGTGAATATTTAGATTTATGTGCTGAACTGTTCATTTTTTTCTCCTAAATTTAGTTAGTGCTGATGGACTCCCTACCCTGTCTTTTCAATTTGCAGTATCTCTGGGTTGAGTCGAGCTGGCTCAAAACTTTTTTTTTACCTCATGATAGTGGCAGAATTAAGGTTTTGTGTGACATTTATAACTCAGTTTGGTGGAAAAATTAACATACAGTTTATGTTGACTGGCTGTCAGACATATGTACATGTTCTCTATCACATGTATTTCTTTTTCTGAATAAGTTCTTGATTTGTCTTTTCATGAGGTTCCTGCAGCCTTGTGGGTTCTTAGGGTGGTGTTATTGAGGACATTTGTTTTGACTGCCTTTTCCACTTCTACTGTTCTCTGGTCTGAGTTTCAGTCAATGTTAATGTGGCTCCTGCCCACTCTGTGATTAGTCATCTGTTACAAAATTAAGAAAGTTTTCACTTTTTGTGGACGGAATAGCATTCTGGACCACCCTTTATTCTGCTTGATATGGAGTGAGTCTTCAGCTATCCCAAATTTCACATTTCCTTGATTTCTTCACACAGGGGATTGAGAATATGAAAAACAAAATTGCCATTGTAAATCATGTTGATTCTCTTTAAGACATATATGTTTCAGTTCAGTTTGTCTATCGGCTGGTACTGTTAAATGTTGAAAGAGACATTATACGCTTCTGTCAGCAGCAAGGCAAGTACTGGTAGCCTGGAGGAGGGTTATGTCATGACTTCTAGTGTGGCTGTCACAGAGTCACTCCAGCGTTGCCTTGGTTTTCCTCTGCCTCTCTAGCCAATTCAAAAGCATTCAGATAATTTTGTTAATGAAATAGACATGGATTTTGTTGTTTTTATTTCAACATAGATGATGTGAATCATCAGTTTTGTAATAAAGACAGCACTAGTAACTGCTATACATTCAACAGAGAGAATACTCCAGCTGATCTTTTTAGAAACTTATTTGTTTACCCAGGTGATGATGCATTTTTAAGTTTTTACTATTGTTTGCTATGAAAATCAAAGATGCAGGGTACATAAAATTGTAATCATAATTTCTTACCCACTTCCTGTTTGAATACTCAGATTCTATTAGAGCATAATATTTCATGTGTGCAAATCATTAATCCTAACTTCAGTAACCTTACAGGTGTTAATAAAAACTAGAGAAATTTGGATTTCTAAGATGGTGTTGGAATTCACGCACCATATATTATGTTCTTGTTGGTTATAATATGTTTACTGTATCATGTATGCTGTTTGGAAAGGGATTTTAAAAAGGCTTAATATGATAATGTCTTAAACCAGATCAGCCTCTCGATATTTGGAGGACAACAGAAAAACCATGAGTAGTATTCTGCATCATTTTTCACTTGACATTTTGGTGTAGTATTAGCTTGTTTTGTAATGCCTTTCATCAGGAATGCTGCTATAAGCCTCAGCTCATTTTATGGAGTATTAAAGTTAGGCTTTTGAATGATTTTATGCTTACTTCAGGTTACATGATCTTTTGACAGACGAGTCTTTTTTCAACTTAAACCAGATATGAAAGGACCTTTTTTATCTGTGAATTTCAATCTGTCAAGGAAACAGATGAAAGATGAAAAAGAGAAAGGGAGATTGGATACCATTCAGAAAAAGTGATACATTTGATAATCACTTCAGGTTCTTGAGGATGATCAGTTAATTTCTCCTTTTTATTCTCGATGTAAATTATCATCCACTGAATTCATGGATTTGCCCAGGGCCCCTCTACATTTGTGTTAGTGCACTATTACATGTATTAGCATTAAGCATTGTGCTTCTTGCTTCCTTTCTTTCAAGGTGCCGTGATGTTTCAGTACAAATAAAATGTAAGGTCTTGACCTGAAACGTATTTTCATTGCTTTTTTTTTCAATCAATGGCCAGTCATCATCCTTTCCCATTTTGACACATTCTTTCACTCATCCCATTTATATACAATGCAGATCTCTCATCCATCCATCCATCCATCTATGCATCCATCCATCCATTCATTCATCCATTCATCCATTTATTCATCCACCCAATCCATCTATCTACCCGCCCATCCACCCGTGCATCCATGCATCTATCCATCCATCCATCCATCCATCCATCCATCCATCCATCCACCCATACAACCATTCATACATGCATCCATCCATCCAACCATCTTTTTCATCTATCCATCTGTCCATCCATCCATCCACCCATGCACGCACCTGTGGCCTGATTTTCATAAGATAGATCTACGCTATTTTATTTGGAAAGACTGGATTATATTTTCCAAACTGGCAGTGAGAGTTCATGTCTCACATGTTCTGCATTGATTGTCATGTTAATATCGACCCACACTCTGAACGACACAACAACAACAAGACTTCTTCATGACATATTTCATTACTTTATGCAATAATAATGAGATTTTCGATCCATCAGCACTACGTTTAGAGTTTTTTTTTTATTTGACAGGTCAAGTGTATTATGATATGAAGTGGCATTTATTCTTGTTCAGCCGTGGACCAATTATTAAGCATTAATGCTTGTATGTTTGTTTGTTTGTTTGTTTGTGTTGGGGTTTAACGGCACCTCACCACGATAACGGCTATATTATGCCTAACACAGTGGGTACATTTACACGGTAATAACAGACGGCGCGTTTATGAGTTATAAAAGGATATCAAAATGTGCGTATAAATTTGGGTCATCAAAAAATGTGTAACAAAACTAAAAGATTGATGTGAGTAGTTTTGCGGCATCCCAATGCAGATTGTCGCATATGCCTCTCGATGTCAGTGTGAAAGTGCCGCGGATTCGCATCCTACCTTAAGATGGCTTATGGTTATGGTTTTTATAAGCTTTTCAACCTCCTGTAGTGGTGGTTATCTCAGCTGTCCACAACCGTGGTCAAAAAATAACATAACACTATTGTGTTATGTGTTCAGTCAGCCAAAGTAAGTACAACTGAACAGATTTTGAGATCTATTGGTTTTTATATGGCAATGAAGAAAAGGACAGTTGTTCACAAGGTCAGCATTGTAAATATGACAGGGTGCATACTATGATAAAAAAAAAAAAAATTTTTAAAACTGAACCTAGTAGTACTCTAATTTCTGCTCCTGATTTATTCTTGCTGGTTGTTACGAGATCAGCTTCTTTCCTTGCATGTTGTATGTCATTGTCTGGACATCTCTGACTCTTGTTCCTGTAACATTTGCAGACAGCAGAGGACACATTGGGCAGATGCTGTGGTGTTTTGGTCAGCCATCCTTTTCATGGTGAGTCAGTCCCATGTGTCATTGTTACACATCATTTTTACCCACTTCACTGCTAACAGTAGTACCAGATACATAAAAAAAATGACGTCATATGCCTGGGGAGAGACGTATATGGTATGTCTCTGGTTAGCTCACCACTAACCAGCCCTTCTTCATCTTTGATCCAGTGTTCCAACCACTGGTCATCATTTCATGTCAATACGCAGAATGGTTTGATAGATGCTGGATTCTGATGATTGACAGATGACCCAGTGATGAGAGCCCAAATCAGGAGTTTAATCTGCTTGTTCATGTAACAGTTAGTAGCGTTAAAGAACAATTGACACATCAGATTACCAGCAGTAAAGTAGAGGATGGATGTCAGTTGGCTCCTGCATAGTGGACGGAAAGAAGTGCTTGGTTAGCCTTGGACAGGGGGAGAGAGAATGGCTGTCTCGCTGATGCAAAACCTGTTTTTGGCAAAATAGGCTTAAATGTATACAGTATTTCTGACACTGAAGCATCTAATTAATGTCTACCTTGTGTAGTGGTCATTATGCTTATAGCTCAAGACCTTTAGAAAATTTCTGGAATGATTGCAGAATGATCATGACAATGTAGTATCTTCATATAGTGATATAATCTTATAATATATGTGGAAAATGTTTTCTTTCCTTGACAGTTATCATGGTGCGGTCTATGGTCCAGTTTGTGGGAAGAGAAACAATGTACAAGTAAGCGGAAACCCTGCCTGCTCTCTCTCTCTCTCTCTTGTGGTATGCATGTGCTTGACATTGCTACGCAGGAATCCACAGGCTTTTTGCACTCTTAAATTCTTACATGAATGCAATTCAAAAAGTGAAACTGATTGTAATTATCTTTATAACATTTTTCTACAGGTTTAAATGTAATTATCTTTATAACATTTTTCTACAGGTTTAGATGTAGTTACCCTCTAAAAAAGCCGTGTTATATTGTATAAGGGAAGGAAAAATCTCTTCCTTTGTTTCTTTGTTTAGCACATCAGTAGGTGCTGTTTCATTCTCATCGTCGTAATTATCTACTCTGTCTAAAGTGATGGGGGGTGCTAGAAATAATTTGTCATGTGCTATGTCTCATGCAGTTTGACTTGGTAGAGTCATTTCCTTTTTCGTGTCAGAATAGAAACTTGGGTAGAACAAGTAAAATAGCCTCCTGAGCAGTAGGTCCTCTGAGCTAATAGAATTACCAGTATTACCATGTGTTCTACAGCTTATGAAACATCAATGTTTACATGATTTTCTGTGTTAATACAATTTTTTTTAATGGGGAAATTACTGAATAGCAGAAGAGAAATTCTCTTTTCTTCAGCTTACACGTGATTCACTTTTTGTCTTCGAATTTTCAGCTCCATTTGGTCATCAATAAAAGAAATATATCAGACAGATGGAATCCTGGGGTACTTTGCGTGAGTACTTTGCTCTTGTCATCAGATTTTTGTGCTGTAATTTTGTATGCAAGCATAGATAGAATTTTGTAATATTTCTAGAGGGGTTTATGTTCTTCAGTCAGTGATGTCAAACTTTTTACTGTAGGGAAAAAAAAAAAACATATGAAACAGGTCACCATGACATCAGGCACTCGTCAATCTGAGGCAAATGAAGGAATCACAATTTTTCAAGAGTGAATTAATTTTCCACACAAATTTTTTTTTTTTTTGCACAGAACCTTTTTGTGTCTACTTAAAAATGTGTTTCAGAGTTAAATATGCTGAAATATCTTTAGTAAATGTCCAAAAATTGCAGTATAGTGACATGATTTAACTGAGGAGTAATAAAGACAAACAAACTTCATTGGCCATTTTCTAACTAAATTCAGGTGAAGAAGCAGATGGCCCTCTTGTCTTTAATTGCTAGTATTAAAACATCTACTCAAGATGGAACAAAGTTTTTTTTATCAACGGAAAGGGTAATGAATAATCATCACCACGATATCAATAGCCTTATGTGCCCAAAATTTGACGATAGCCTGATTTCATCATGTTACATTTCATGTATTTTGGATGTCATAGACTGTTTTGCTGGTCCTTGTATTTTCCTTTTCTTCTTCTTCTTCTTCTTTTTTTTTTTTTTCTTTGCTTGAACACGACAATTCCATGTACTTATGCAGGTGGTGTGCAAAAAAAAAATGTAGGCGGTGAAACATTATTCTACTTTTTCATGAGAATAATTTGACATGTCTGTGCAATGCTGATGCATAGTTTTTGCTTTGAAGCAACATGTGATGTCTCTATTGGTCTATGAAATAAATTGGTGGGAAAATATTGTTCTCATTCTTAACATTTCATTATCAATGCAATATTTTAAAAAAAATACATTTCATGAAATTTTTTTCTTCATCACATCTAACCTCATCATTTATAATGACAAATAAAAGACAGTTATTGTTTTCATTATCTTTAATTTTTTCTGTCACCTTTTTTTTTTTTTTTTTCTTTCTTCCTGCCAATGTCTCACCCCCATACGATCAGAGGGTTAGTGCCGAGACTGATCGGTGAAATCATTACTATCTGGCTGACCAGCTTCCTTGCCCAGATGATCAACAAGTACCTCATTCAAGACAGGGTCAGTCTTCACAGTTGATGCAATATAGCCGTAGTCATGCAGATTGTGTACCGTTAAACAAACACTCACCACCATCAAAGTCATCCATGTCTTCTTGCCTTGTTAGCACGACAAGAAAGTTACAACTTTTCGCCAGTCTTCTAAAGGGGATCTAAAGTAAATAAATAAGATAAGTGAATGAATAAATAAAGAAATAAATAAACAAGGAAAAGAAATAAACAAATATCTGAATGATTAAATAAGTCAATAAATAAACAATAAATGGATAATCCAATAAATAAATAAATAAATAAATATGTGGAAAAAATAATCAAATAGACAAATTGATCAATAAGGAAGAAAACAAAGAACTAATTAAGAAAGAAAGAAATAAAATAAAACAAAATATTACATTTAAGGGAGATATGCAAGCCTTATTATTGGATGCAATTTTATGGAAAATTCATTTCCTCACATTTTCTTTAATACCAGAATTCTACCAGATATGATTTTATGCATTTGCTAAACATTTTAAAAATTATTTTTCATGTGTGGGAGAAAGAATTTTGTCTCTGACACAGCATAAACACAAGTCTACCAATTGGTTATTTTAAGGGACTGTTTTCATCACTAAGTAAGCAATTTTTACCACCTGTTTTTATTAAAAAGTCTGAACAGCAAGGTTTCAGCATCAGAGGGTTTACTTCTGTTAACTAAGAGTAAAAAATTAAATTTTATGGTTTGACAATATAGCATAGTTAGTAGAGGAGTGGCTACAATTTGCTATCTCTACAGTAAAAGTAGCTCTTTTTTATTTTTCCTCTTGCATATTTTGTTACATTTATCATACCTATTCCTTGTTTATTTATTTAAATGAATGGCGTTGCCATTTGCTTGATTCAGACCTATGAGCTTTTACTGTTCACTGCAAAAGCCTGTTGTAGATATTATTAAGAGTTTAAATATTACTTTAGCCTAATTCAGGTTTTACTTGGGAATAGTATATTTTCAATGACAGTTTGATCGATGTCATTTCTGTTAAATTTTATAAATATATTTCTTTCTCAGGCAGAACTTCAGGTAATCCTATGTTGAACATTTTTAAATTCAGTTCATTGTTCTGAACTTTGTTTTTTTTATGTCTTCAGTAAAACAAAGTAATTAAAAGAAGATGGTGTATTTAATCTAGAAATGAAACAGTCATTGAGCAGTGAAGAGAGATTAAGTTTTCTTGTACCGGTATGAATCTTTTTAATTTTAACATGGATGGTTTAATAAATTCTGAGAGTTGGTCTGTTTTGACCTTAAAATTGGCAGAAACTAGGCACATTCAATATCAAATTAAAGCTAGTGCATTTTGTTTATGCGCACCACAAATCAAAAACAATCTGATTAGCATGGTGCATTTTGGTGCCTGCAAAATGACACAAAGTATAATAATTAGCAGACAATCATGGAGGCCTCTAAGGAGAACTTAAGTTTTTCACATTTTCTCCAGATCACAACTTGGTGACTTGCCAAACAAAATACATGAAGATCTAGTTGTCATTTAAAGTACATCAATGGAAATTTGGAACTGATTTTTAACCTAAGGAGAAATATTATTATGTTATTGAAAGCTGAAGAAAAGAATATATTTTTGCATCTGTTCTGTGTAGATCTGCCTACAGAAATGAAAGATCTGTAGTCAGTGATGTAGTTTACTAATCTAGATTGATGCTGTCATCCAGGACTTTGCTATGCGCAGTTTTTTGTGTTAATTTTCTGAACCGGCCACCTGTTGCTAATGCCTGGATTTGTAGGTCTGCAGCATAAAGCTAGCAATAGCCCCATCGCCTGCCATGAGTTTATCCTGTTGTACAAATACAAGTCATGTTAGACCTTGCCTGTGCCGCTCATGCGTTGATGAATGATCTTTCACAATGCCTGTCGACTACAATCCACAGCATCGTCAGGTTGTCGCTATAATCCTATATTTTGTTTTTCCCTTGTGAACCTAGATCTGGTCATAACATAGTGAAACTTGGAGGTGATGATTTCAACCTTTGGAATAGCCGTGCTGGCTTTTGCGACCCATGTTGTCTCACTGTTGCAGTGATTTTTGTCTTAAGGAAATTTTTCTGCGTATTACTATATTATATTTAGAAAGTATGCAGGTGTTAGAATATGAGTCATCACTTGTAGGTAGATTTCTTAAACATCTTTGGTCTCAGCTTAGTCATTCAAATCACAAGATGGCATGTAATACCACAAAAGTAGAACCTCTAATAAAAATTTTCTTAAGGACTTCTCTTAAGGACTGCATGAAAAGAAAAGAAAAAGCAGTAGTTTACATATGTATTTTGTACATGATATATCTTCCAAACCTTTTTTTGGCACAGAAAACAAAATGCACTATCCATGATGTAAAGGCAAAAAACTGCTCCCTATTTGAAACTGAAAAGAATGTGATAAGTATCATGTGTAATGTTAGTACAGAATGGAACTTTGACTAAGTGTACACACTGATGCTCCTTTGCTCTATTATGGAATAGTTTACGTAGTCATTTGAAAAATGAGTCTGCCATAATTATTTCTTAAATTCCCATTTTTGTCCACAAGTTACATTTTACTCCTTTTTTTTTTCTTAATTGGCATATTTGGGTGGGATTTTTCTGTGCCATTTTTGTGCCCGAGTTTTGAACAGGGTAAAACTGATCTAAGAAAGAAATTACTTACTCGGTCAACTCATTATGCAGATAAGGGAAACAGAGTTTGTATTTTGTGGGTAAGATGTTACCTAAATCATCACTTCCTAAGGGAAACAGCCTTGTATTATCATGTCTAAAAACTTTTCCTTCATAATCATAATGATGCTTTTTTTAATTTTTCTTTTGTTCCTCAGGACTTGAAAGCTTACACAGGAGCTGCTTGTGGTGTAAGTTTCACTTTTGTGATACATTTAGATTTAAGTAGCCATTGTGATATATAACTCACGAGAAGTTAATGAAGTTTGTGCTGTATGGTGACAGAGAGATGTCAGTGGCAAATTCTGCTGTGTTCATAGGAAGAGGCTGAAGACTCCACTCGTAACCCGCGGACAGTCAAAATGAGACATTGGCATTTTCCTTTTTTTATGTATTTGATTAACATATAGAACATTGACTGGCGGCCAGTCAAAATGAGACATTGGCATTTTCCTTTTTTTTTAATGTATTTGATTAGTTACAGTAAACAGTCATCTTAATTTTAAGACATTTTTATAGAATGGTGATGTTGATTTCGATGATGGTGAAATCCTTTTGAACTTAAAATTGTTATAATCCTTCACTTTGTCATACCGTGTAACAATGTTCTCATATGTGATGTACCGGTATTGCAGGTGTCATATGCAAGTTTGTGCTTTGCAAACTCCTTTGTTTCTAGATCTAAGTATGAAATATCATTGTATTGTTTTCTTTCTCCTCATCTGATTTGTTGTACAGTGGTTTCCTTCTAAGAGCTGGGTCATTGAAGGATGGATGAATTATGGTGAAAAATTCTGTTTTACAGCTGGGGTGGGTTGTTAAGCGGTCAGACCAGGCTCTTAGATGGACCGGGCTCTTAGCAGCAGCTTCTTAAATAGAACTCACAGTATCGTGGTATATAACCTCTCTGTGCTGTGATCTGTTTCTTCCAAGATGGTTGTGTGCTCTGTGATTTTGATGGTCCACATGAAATATCGTTATACGTTTTGTTTTTTTCTGTATGACCTTTCTCTGCTGCAATCTGTTTGAGATGTGACATAATGACACGAAGCTCTATGTCCAGTTTTGAGCAGCTAGAGTTATTGGTATCACTGTGAAGATTGTTCATTTCCCTTTCTGTTTGTGAAAAACACTTTTGTTCTACCTAACTGTAAATCGAGATATTGGCAATTAAAGACAATTTGGGTGAACTGTTGCTGCAGATGAATTAGTGAGAAAATGGCCGATGACTTGATAATCCTTATTTGGCCATGCCACAGAATTACAACTTTTAGACTTTTGCTCAAATTTGTTTAAAAAAATTTAACCATGAACTGCATTTTTAGATTGATATAGAAGAGTTCTGTGAGTAAAAAAAAAAAAATTGTGTTAAAAATTCATTCACTGTTTAAAATCACATGATTTGTCCCTCAGTTTGACGAGCACCTCATATCATTGTATCGTGTCTCATTTCTTCTTACTTGGTTGTATGTGATGTGGTTTGTGATCTGTGATCTCTGTCAATTCTAGAGTTTTCTGACCAGCAACTGTATGATCAGTATGATCTGTAGTTCTACTCAATAGAACCTCACCATGTTGTACTTATGCTCTGTCCTCAGCTGGTGGTGTCCCACTTCACCTACCCCTTCACCCTGGTGACCAACGTAATGGCTGTGAACAACTGTGGGTAAGTGGGAGAGAAATAGTCAAAGGCCTCACAGTTACAGATTTTGGTGTAAATTGGTCTATGTCCAGATCATTTTTCTCTTTCTTGACATTTCTAGGATGCAGAAAACAAAGCCGATTGTTAGGCATTGGTTAGACTTTGATCCAAACTCTCTTTGTCAGTCCTCTGAAAACTGAACATTGTCTGAACTAATAGTAGCTTTTGTGAATATTACATGATAATTTTCACCAGATTATCACTGTCATATTTTGTCACCTGACCAGTGAAACGAGTCAGATTGTGATGCCAAGGGAGGGGCTGGGGGTTGAAAGGGTTAGGTTTAAGTGCTGACATAATCACAGGAAAGAGCTTGGGATGTGGTTGTCTGAGTTTAGAAGAAGTGTACAGCTGTTTCTAAAAACTGCATACTGAGGCAGCAGAATACAAATACACATCTT
This sequence comes from Peronia verruculata, assembly GCA_038406235.1. Lineage (NCBI taxonomy): Eukaryota > Metazoa > Mollusca > Gastropoda > Systellommatophora > Onchidiidae > Peronia > Peronia verruculata. The sequence goes on from JBCAUA010147378.1 coordinate 17,810, forward strand.
CAAGAAAAACAATTTGTTGAAGTTGATTCGTAAGCAACAGTTTCAATTTGCTTTCAGTCATTTGTGAAGCCAAGGCAGATGCACTTTGTGAAACTGATGCATAGACATGTCGTCCTCAAAAACATTTCAGTCATAGAATTTCCAGCGTGTCCAGGCTTCAGGTACAACCTGAACTGTAAGTGAACAATCAGCCTTTTCATCAGAGTCAAGTATTTGTCGTGTTTTGCCCTGAAACTGTTCATACTTTCCCAAACCTATTATTCACATCCGACCTGTCCTTTCAGACTGACCGCTGGCCAGCCACCTCTGATGCCCATCTACAGTAACTGGCTGCACTGCATGGGCTCCCTGTCTTGGGAGGGAGACTTGAAACGTGGAGCCAGTGCCTTCTGGCGCATATACAAGCCCCGCCCCACTCTCCTGACCAGCATGCGACATATGCAGCCCCCGATACACAACTACCCAGCTCTGACCAAGTACCAATAAGAGGCAGCAGTTCTGTACTGGGTTGTCTAATTGCATCAAATATAGATTTATCTCTGAACAAGGAATGATAACAGCTGACTGCATATAAAAGCTTGTATCTTCCACAGTGATTAATTTCATTGCAGCTTGTCTGTTTTACAATAAGTGCACGTAAGTTTGTATGATATTTATTCAGATGTAAGCGCTCCCTTGTTGTGTATGTGAGAAAAGACATGGCTGAGAAATCAGTCATGTTTTGCAACATTGACCACAAAGTCGTGGAATGTCAAATAATATCATAGGTGTGAATGGGTGAGCATTTTTTTTCAGTGACTTTATGGAAGACTGCAACATGCATTATTCAGCGGAAGAGACAGAAAAGTTGCTATATATTAGATCATTGAATGTGTGTATCATCATACAAAAAGGCACTAAGACATTATTTTGCAAAGAACTATTGAAAGAAGCGACTTCATTTTTTGGAACAACCTGCAGTCATATTGTAAGAAAGGCTATATAACAATCTTCGGAAATTTGGTATTTGTCCTTGTCTTGCCCTGGATCATCAATTTGTCATGTCTTTGTTTCTTTTGATTTGTGTTGGATAGTATTATGTGGATTTGCTTTATTTCCAAGTTGTTGCTCCAAATGTACCTCATGGCTGTGTGACAACTGCTGTGGGTGGATCTCCACTGAGTAACCACTGTCTGTGTTGAAGTGAGCCATTGTGACTTATGACCTCACTATGCTTATTTGATCTGAGAGAATAAGTTATGTAATAGCATATCTCAATTTGAACTATTATCAAACTTATTCTACACTGGCTCAAGTCAGTCATAGTTGTATTGAGAAAACAGATAAAAACTCTTGTCAAAGCCCAAAACAGTGTCAGACAGATTTAGGTTTGGACTTAAAAAGTAGCTTGAAATTAGCATTTAGCTTGAAATTAACAGAGCAAAATTAGGTTAATTATCATTGTTGACTATGACTGGCATCATCATAATCCAAAACCTCAAAACTAAACAAAAAGGTAGCACTGACAGTTGAATGTAGAGTGATCCTTATATTATGTTTAAAAATCTCAAATTTGTGACACATGTTTGGATAAGTAAGTGAAGAATATTTTGATGAGTCTCCACGGGTCATCTGACAAAGGGACCAGTCACTGAAATGACATTGTGTTGAACTGTGTTTAGGCTGCAGAGTTCCATACTATTGGTTTGCCTCTCAGGCCACTGGGATTTCTTATAATCTTTCATAATTGTTGCCTCTTAGTCATGGTAATTTTGTGTGAAAAGCAGGAATCAACAGAGGGCTTTTAATTATTGATCTATGGCTCACTGCAAAAATGATTGCTAATTCTAAAGGAGATGCAGGAAAATGTGCTTGAAAAAGGGCAGCAAATAAGCTGAATCATCCAAAGAATTGCCATAAGAAATGTTGACATAGTGGTATCTTTTTCCTTGTTTACAAGCACAGATATTTTCAACCGGGATGCCAAATTTCCTACTTAAGTAGGATTTCCTTCTTTTTGGCTGTCAGTAATTTCTCTGTAGGCCCCTGAATCTGGTATTATTTACCATTAACGTACTTCTGTTTTACGCGTTGCTAAAGAATATACCTGTAACTTTCCTACTTTTTCATGGAGACAGGTTGACATCCCTGCATCATCATCGACTTTCCTCACCCAGGCATAATTTGTGTGGTGCTAAACCTGTGTCAGCGTGATGTGAGTGAAGATACATGCACAGATCATTTTTGTCTGATTCACCATGAGATCATCCTTTTTTTTCTTTAATATATTTGAAATATGTTTCTCTTCTGTTCCATTCTGTTCTTTAAAATATAGTTTAGTTTTTTTCCTCCAAGAAAGGTATTCCAGATATCTTGGAACCTCAAGTTAATCATTAATATTGATCCAGATTGTCACTTATTGAAGTTTTAAGTATGTGTTCATGAAAATCTTGTTTTGCTGGTAGTTCAGTCTAACATACCTTACCACCCAGCTCACATTTCATTGACATATAAAACGCAGTGTATATTTTGTATAATGGCAAAGACATCAGTGTCTTCATTATCTCTATGCATTTAGTTGTACAAATACCTGTGGTTATCAAATAGTTCAGTGTGACAAATATCTGAGATATCTCATTGTGAGTATATTACATAGTTATATCAATATGTAGAGTTACGACTATACAAAGATTTATCATTGCTTGTATCCAGTTAGTTGAGATGGATCGGCCTTTGTACATACAACATTTTACTGTCAGACATAATATTGCAAGTTGTCTTACTCTGTGCGTATCACTGGCTCGTCACGAGAAACTCACATCTGAAATTGTGCTCATGATGATTCACCTGTTTTCTTACTGTTGAATGACTTTCTGTGCAGGAGAGCAAGAAGTGAGTTGTGTTGAAGCGACTGTTTAAGAGCTCCATGCTGGCTACTGAAGCTCGCTCTCCTCACTAGTATGGCAGTTTGGTTTTTACTTTTAACTCATTTCTTTGTTTACATGACAACTGAGGAGAAAGGAATAAAACTAATTAACCAAAAAGTGGAAATTCTTCAGCCTTTTTATTTTTTAGATAATATGGTAAAAAGTATACAATTAACACCAAACTTTTGATCTTTAATAACAGCAGACGTTTTTTTTTTTTAATCATCAAAATTTCTTTAAATTTTGGCTGGTCGGTGGACAACTCTTGGGCACAATCAGCCGATTTTAAAACATTTTTTTTTGCTTTTGCGATGCAAATTTCAGATGATGAAGGTGAAAACAGCATTGTAGTAAAACTGCTGGGCACAGCGCAAGCTTGTCTAACGATGCTTTTTAGACCAAAAAAAAAAAAAAAAGGTCTTGGGTGAAGTTCCAAACGGCTACTGATTTATCTGGACTTTCACCTTCATAGAGAGCCCAGCATTTGATCATTGCCTATGTCATAGAGAGTGGCTTTGAAGATGAGACCACCAAATCTTCTCTAATCCTCTTTGTCCTCTGAGGGTCTTAAGTATCTGACAAATGTCATTCCTATCGATCCCCTGATGTTGTCCTCACATATCTTCCTTTGTCTCCCTCCTCTGTAGCTGACTCTAAACTGTGCCCTGTGAGATGGTGTTTGCAAGGTCTGATGATTGAAAAACGGTACATGATTGTATCATCTCAGATAGTGGCCGACAAATTTAACAACGGATCCCTGAAAGCAATTTGCGGCTGTGGTCATTGGATGGATGGACGAATGTGAATGGAAAAATTGCACAATTTATTCTGTGATAGCTAGTGACTGATCGCTGGTGATGCTAAGAATCAGCACTGCTTGAGTTTTTTCTTTTGGAATTCTCCGGTCAGCCATGTGGAACACTAGCCAAAGTTTGAAAATTTGACTCGGGATGAAATATCATTCTCTTAGAATTGTCAAATCTTCTTCAAATCCAAAAACTTTATCATTTTCTCCTAGTCAGCGATTCAAGTTAAGGAAGATTATTGCATGCACAACTGATCTAACAGCTTTTTCAAAATAATTTTTAACAGACTGGGTGATTACATTTTGTACTACAAGTTTGAAGGCCGCTAATACATGTATGTGTTGAGAATGAAGTACAATGTATCTAGATAGATCTATACAAGTCTGTGTTTTGTGCTGAGTCAACTTAACACATGCTATAATACACACACACACTATATTCATGAGCAGCTGCAGGTAGGCCCTACCATACCTGTAATTTATTTTGGTATAGGAAGGCAATGGTTATAGTCAAAAGAAAACATTGAAAATTTCATTGATTTATCCAGTAAATCTACGTGTATACATGTATATACGTGTAGATCAAAAGAATATCGAGGGTGGTACACCTGTATTACTATTAGTAAGTCGAAAGACCAATGCCATGTTGAGCACAAAATAAATTTGGTCGACTCTCACCGATAGAATACGTGACAATAGGAAGTACAGAGGCACATCTTGAACTGGAAGTGGCTGTCTGTTGGGGAAAAGTGAAAGATGTCTCTTACTGTCTGTCTGTCTATCTGTCTGGATGTCTATCTATCTATCTATCTATCTATCTATCTATCTATCTGTCTGTCTGTCTGTCTGTCTGTCTGTCTGTCTGTCT
>JBCAUA010147488.1:0-22385 GCA_038406235.1 Peronia verruculata
TGAACGATGATTAATTATACTTTGTCATGTGTTGGTATTTGAAGATGTTGACATGATTCTGTTCTTTAACAAAGTATCAAAATGAAGCAACAACCACATGCACAAAATTAGAGAAGCCGTTGAATGAATGGGTATGGGAGAGTATTTTTTTTTCTCTTGAAAACATGTATCGAGCGAGGTTGTGCAAGGATTGGACTATCCTCGTGGCATTATTGTTTAATAGTGTTTAGGACTGTGTAGTGTCTGCTCGTGTTGTAAAATTGGCCATAAAATTTAACAGAACCAAAACATTGAAACAACACTTCATTATGCTGCACTCCCTCCTAGATTGGTGATACGCTGAGGAGGGGGGGGGGGAAGGGGAGGGCTAAACGTGCGTGCCGGTGCGGCAGACACAAAGCTGCGACTGAGCGGGCAAGTGGCGGACAAGACCAATCGTGTGTTATACATATAAGGTTACCAAGCGGCTCGCTGTGCATGGGTAGATTTAATTCAAGAACAAAAATCAGTTTGCAAGTTGCTCCCAGAAAACGGGTACAATCCAGTTTAAACCCAGTTATTATGAACCAGGTAATTGGAAAATACAGTTTATCAAATAACTAAGAAAACGAGTAAAATCCAGTTTAGACCCAGTTATTGGGAAATGGGTAATTAGAAAATCCAATTTATCAAAATCCAGGTTGATGCCCAGCACTACTGTATACCCTTTTAAAAACTCTCTTTTTAGTGGAACTTACCTGGTTTTTCCGAATTATTGTTCCGGTTAACAAATCTTAGTGGTGTGCTTTATAATGTTGGGGCAATAACCCATTTTTCACAAAAATGTGATTTATCTGGTTTCTTACTGGAGTCTTCATCTTTGTCTTTTTTTCATAGATATCTCAGAACAAGTCAGTTTATATTTTGTTGCCATTTTTTTTTTTTTTAATCTCTGTAGAGACAAGGTTTTCTTCATCAGGGCGAGAAGATGTGGATGTCAGAATGCTAGGCATTGGCCGTCCCTTTGTCATTGAGCTGATCAATCCACATTGTGTCAAATTTTCTGTGGAAGATATAGCTCAGCTTCAAAAGGTAATGATTTTTTTTTTTTTTAAACTCTAGAACTGTGACCCAGTCTAAGGGCTACAACGCCTTGCGACGCGCCTTGCCGGGCTTGTCAATCTGAATCTCGACGCTAGTAATTTGCCTCAGGGTGTTTGTTCTGACTATGGAGACTCTGCCTTGGCTTTGGAGTGACAAGATGCAGGCCCAGATTGACCATCTTGCCAACGACCACTGTCTCTCTCTAATCCCTACCCTAACTCCACCCTTTTTTCACATATATAATAACATCTGCAATGAGCCAATGATAAGAGAAGGGATTGTATTTACAAGGACATGTCAATTTCATATGGATGCCAATTTTATCACCCCTCGTCCCACATACCATTCCCATTACAGATTTGCTCATAACCTGATGTAACTGCTTGGACGAAACCACTTCATATAGGGGTGTATTTACGTTTACATTACAGAGTCTCAGTGTAAACTGCAAGCTATCATCCCTGTGACCATGTAGACTTAGATTTTTCTTATTAGATCAGACCGGCTGACATTGATGGGGCAGTAGTGACTACAAGGAAATCTATAAGTGATCTAATGATTGCACAGAGTGAGAGCACAAGAGAGCTATCTGATATGTAAACTAATAGATACATAGGCTACTTTAGCTTTCATTCATAGCAATCATAGCTCACTTGTACTCTCAACAGCTTGATCGCTGGTCAATGCGACACTTGCTGAGTTCGTCAAATGGTCAGGGGAGTTAGCATTATTATTCAATATGGTATAAACAGAGAGACTGTTTGTATTTGATACTCTCTCGCATTATCATATAGTTTCTTTTGATTGTAATTTCAGACCACTTGAGAGGACTTGAGTGGGCCATGTGGCCTTTGATTTCTGTTCTTCTCTTTCTTTCAAGAGGATTTCATCTTTGGGCATGGAATTTCTCACTGTTCTATTAGATAAAGTTCCCTTTACTGTGTGAAGGAGTATTTATTGAGCTGCGCATACTTATTATGGTGACAATTTGACAAAACTGGGGCCGATAACCCCAAGTTTAAGTGACATGGTGAGAAATATCACAGCGCAACGAGGAGCCCCCACAAATAAACACGGGCGCCACATGCGGGGATTCGCTTCACCTGTCATATAAATACGTAGTTCGCAGTTCTTGGGTTAAATATACCAGAAATTTTCAGTATGACATTTCACAACATTGTTACATTTTTGCCTAACATCCCGTGATAAGTGAGAGAGTTAAGTTTAAGATATCTTTATGATGTCTTCATTCTTACTGGGAACACAAACTGTCAGTGCAGGAAAAGGAGGAGGAGAGTGAAGTGGGGAGGACAGATCAGTATCAGATATCCCACATTTTGATTATCTCAACGTAGCATCATAGGGATACTGAATAAAAGTGATTCTGTTACTCCCGATTCTGTGAGTTTTAATCAGCCTTTGTAAATTAGAAGTACCCATCAAATAAACACAAGAAATTGTCACTTAATGTTTGCATAGGTAGGCTCTACTTTGTGTAGATTTTGCGTGTTAGTTATGCCTAATGTAAGACTCAAAATCCTTAGGGATGATAAGAAGACTGAGAAAGAGTTTGTGAAAGCATGATCTTGATTCATGGTGATTAGTGAGTAATGTGAGATCTAAATTTTGTTATCACCAAAATCAACAACGAATTTCAATAGCATTCTCTGAGACTTGTGAATGTCACAATTTTGTGCAACCATGTGCTGAAACAAGCACTCACAGCTATGTGTTTCATATGGATTGATTACTTTCATAGACCCTACATTATAGAATGAGGCTACAACAGTGTGCATTAATGTAATCATCAGGCTACAGAGTGGAACAACAAGTTGTTAAGGGAAATGAAGGATCCTTGATTTATCATATCTGTAATTATTTTTTCTCCCCAGAAAATTAACTCTGCTTCTGCAGATGTTCAAGTCAGGGATTTGCAACTTGTGTCAAGGTACGACACAATTGTGTTTTGACATTTAGTATGTGTGGCTACTCTCAATTAACTTTTTTTTTTCAGTATGTGAGATTATTTATCTTTGTTAATAATAGATGACTGTGATAAGAATTCGGAATCAACAAATAATGTCTTGATGAAGGTATTTGTCTCTACAACTTGTGTTTTCAATTTTCAGCCACCCTGTCCTGTACATAGTATGCAATGTAATTGTCTTATTTCTGTCTTAACTGAGAATATCCAAGAATCAGAACTTATTGAATGGTCAGGTCATTAAACACACTTAACTTCTGACAAAAGGACTTTGAACCAAATAAGGCTCTTTAGAGAGGCATAAACACCTCATACTGTGAAGACATCTAGAAACCACCACATTACTCTCTGTGTGTTAAATGTGTTCATTTTGCTGAAAGGAATAGAATAGATGGGGTTTATATCAGTGTCTGAGAAATTGAAACCTCAAATGAACTGCATTTAATGTACGATATTTTGTGAAATTGTATTCTTAGACTTTTTTTGTTTGTCTTTAGTTTTTTCTCTTTTGTGTATTTTTTGTCTAAATTTGGATCATGGTTATCACCATCTATCTTTACATAGAACAAACAACTCAAATGAATGGCAGTTGTATTGTCACGAATCTCTTAATTTTTTTTTTTTTTTTAATTGCAATGACAGAGAGGAAACAACTCGACTGAAAGAGGGAGAAATTGACAAAACCAAAACCTACAGTGCTTTGTGTTGGTGTGACCGGGAGCTCATGCCAAGGGACATGGAGTTGATAGCAGGGGTTAAGGTAATGATGATTTGTTCGATGAAAATTAGTTAGCTTTTTTTTTTTTCTTTTCTTTACAAAAATAAAAAATGTTATCAGTAGCAGGAGTATAAGAAATCTTATTAAAGCTCCTGTTTTTCTGGTAGTAAGCTGTGTAAGAAATAATGCTGTATTGTAGAAACCTACAAGGGACTGAAAAGAAACCGGAGAAATATCAGCAAATAAGGAGATACTCGTAATAAAAAAGTGAATTCCGTTACCTTGTTTTTATTTTTGTGCACTTCGCCTCTGAAAAAAATTATGTTTAGTGTCAAATGATCATTTCTTTTATTTTCCCTATTAGGATTTGGTTCTCCATCAGAAAACACCCTTGAGAGTTTTACACAGGAGGACAGCAGCCACTCGTGAAAGGACAATACACACTTTGAAGGCAGTGAAAGTGCCAGACAATAGATTTAGGCTGTATCTCACCACGCAAGCAGGAACGTATCCTATGACACACATCAAACTGTAAACTTTATCTTAATGTTATGAGATAAAATAAATCCTTTCTTTTTGGACACATCACTGCATATGATAAATGATTCCTTTAATTTCAGCACTGAAGCAAAAAAATAATTGCTACCACGAATGGAGAAGACATGAAAATTGTATGTTCATTATGTCATTCACAAATTACTTGGAGAAAATACAAGAAATGGATCGATACTTGCTTGGCAATCTTAAAAAATCACTTTCACGTGTTTTATATCAGTTTCAAATCTATTTCATTCGTCCGACAAATGCTATAAAAGTATACTGAGGCTTTAATACCAGTGCCCACAAAGAATGGGGAAGTAGATTTTAAAAAATTTAAGATTGGTATGAATGTATTATGTTCAAAGAAATTTTTCATTTTTTGATTCATTATGGGTGGGCTTCAGAATATCATGAATCTTTGCCTTAATTGACATACAAGCTATGTAAAGGAATTTGTTCATGGAGACTTTGGGCGCACCTCTCCTAGTCTGACTGAAATGTTGCACGCAGAGTGTGATATCATTGATCTGGACGTTGAGGTAAATTTCAGTGTGTTTAGGCCATCTCCATCAAACTCTGTTGTTGTCTGTGGGATTACCATGCTTGTTTTTTAATTGGTAATGGGTAACAGAGAATGAACTTTTGGTTTGCTGGAATGCCTCAACTTACTTTAAAGTCTGGTCTATCATCATGTTTGATTTTTACCAGCCCCTGTTCCTTGTTGTCTTTGATGATAACAAAGAATGCCAGGTCATTTCTGGCACTTTTTTTTCCATGTCTGTGGGGTATACGGGGACACAATCATCCACTATGTTTTCTGCGATTCAGATATTATGTGTCACAGACAAGTGCAGTAATGTATATAATGGGTCAAATGCATGCCTTATCTCTAAGAGTGGTGAATTGAGGAAACTTGTTATATGTTTGTCATAGCCTGCCATTAGACAGGCTGTATTGCAGCTGAAAATTGCCACTACTGCATCAAGCTCTTTATATGTGTCATCTCACACTAGAATGCTTATTTCTGAATATAAACTGTCATTAGAGCCTTCTTTATAGAATATGCGCTATAAGTTTAATGATTGTTTCTTATCAGTTGAAACTTATTGGTAATATGAGCAAAATACAAGATGCTTATACAGGTTATATTTCTTTTTAGTTGGCTGGGTGGCTGATATATTGATTGATTGAGTGGTTGGTTGATATCTCTTAGGTTGATTGATTGATTTATAATATTTAGTTTTTGCTGTTAGCATCAAGAAATGTAAGCTTGGAATATGGAACGGTTAAAGTTGTATTTGATTATTCTGATTTCTATGTTCATCTTTTTTCTTTTTTTTTGACAGTCTGTTGATGTGAATTGGCCACCACTGATTGATCCAGTGCCTCAAGGAGAAATGACTGAAGGTGATGAAACTGATGACTCTATCAAAGACACTCCTGAGAATGACACCTTTAGACTGTCCCATTCAAGTGGACAAGTAGCATCTGCAGATAAGGCAGATGAGACAGTAAACAAGGCATCAACACACAGTGAAGATCATTGTGCATATGAGTCCATACCAAGTGATTGTGACCACATGTTGCAAGTGCTTCCAACTAAAGCCAACAGTGTTATTGACACTCTTGCTATCACTAAAATGGATCATTTGCAAGACAATTGTTAGGATTTAGATGAGACTGAAGATTTCTGCCTGAGACATGAAATAGTATAAATATACAGTGCAAGGTTTATAGTATGGTGCAACCTCTTCAAATCTCCTAGAATCTTCTACTTTTGTTCATGTGATCCTTGAAACATCTAAAATTTCAATCAGCCAGTTTTTTTTCTTCCCACCTCATTATTGTTTAGCGTCATCAGATAAATGAATTTAAATAAAGTTATCTCCAACAGTAAAGTAATGGAACTCTAACAATAAACATAATGCAAATGTCTGGCAGCACTTAGAAAAATGCATGAGGTCTTCTGCGTATGGCCACTCTTGATCTTGAGAAACTTGCCAGTCATTGGATTCAGTGAAAAAAGAAGCCTGTCATGAATATTGTGAGCAGTGAATTAGCAGTAATAAAGTTTTGAGAAAGATCTCTCAGTGTATAAACTATGCAAATCATGCTTGGAGAAGATTTATATATGCATTATAATTGTGCAGTGGTATTACATTATGGGAGGTAAAGACTTGTAAAGTATGAAAACATTGCATTATGGAAGGAAAAGACTTGAGTCTTGTTAAGTATCAAAACATATTTTGAAAATAATTCCACTTCGAGTGTTTTTATTTGATGTACTGTGGAAATCAACTGCATTAGTAATTGTCTGTTGTTATCTGAATCAAGTAAATTTATAGAAAGGCCTAGTCATTTAACTTTCTCTTCAAATTTTCCACAAATTCCATTGAACGTTATGGTTAAATCATTATGCCTTGCATTGATATCTATAATGAATGATATTGTTTTTTGTTAATGTGTAATGATATTTACCATGAGGATGAAAGTGAATAAAGTTTTGTTATTCATTTTGTAGGTTCTTGTAAATCAGTGTTGATTTTTATTGAATCAATCCAATGTGATGAACAATAGTTTTTAATACCATTTGTTTCTCAGCAATTAATATACAATTAATAAGGCAGGGCTGACAGTTTTGTGATATTCTCATAAATCATCGGTACTGGACAGGAGAGGAAATTTATAATTTGAATCAAGATTTTCATTTAACTGGCTGTTCATATAATATTAACGATTTCCTTAAAAAAACTGAAGCATCTGAGGGAATAAAACTCTTATTGTTAGACCCATGTGTATTTCATAAAATTTCATATGAATCCTGACACTCTCTAAATTTGAGGCACAAGCAATCTTGTTTTATTTATTTATTTCAATGGTGTCTACACTCTGCAGATGTCATCTGCAAAAGGCAACTCACCAGTTTTTATACAATATTATAAGGCATATTAAGTGTTCACTAAAAAGTATGGCTTGAGTGGCGATTTGACTCAGTGGATAAGATGTACTCATGTAAAAGTGATAGCCCCCAACATCACTGATTTGAGATTCACTTATTTTAAAAATGGTTTTCCTCTTAATTCTGAGACAGTTTCCAAAATGATCATGTTCTCTAAATTCAATTTCAAAAATAAAATTCAACATATATTTGTAATCATACTGGTACCTAAGCACTGAAATGCAGTAAACACATGTATTCTGTGCATCTGTAAGATTTGCATCCCATCAGTGCAGTGGACTCACACTTTACACGTAAGAAATCATAAAACTCTAAAAACATAACAAAATAAAATGAAATTTATTATAAACCTTTACCAGGTTGAGGGTAGAGATGAAGGAACATAATAAAAACAAAAAAAATGTACATGTTGCAGTATGAAAGCAAGAAGTAATTTAACATTTTGAACTGTTTATTGTGCTGTGTGCAAAGAGTGTTTGTGTCTCCTACAGCATCGCATTAGTATTTGCGACATAGCCACTATACAAGGGCATCTACAGAGAAACAGCCTGATTTACCATACTCTTACATTCAAATTGGTAAATATGTACATGTGTGTGCAAAATAAACAACATCTCATCTCATGGCACAAATTGAACAAATTAAAATAATACGTTACCTTTCAATTACTCTGATACCACAATTAATGATTTAAGCTGCCATCAGCACAGAGCTGTCATACAATAATTTCACCAATATGTACAGTCAGTTACATTGGTGTTCCGCATCACTGGTGATTACCTCATTTTATAATAGATGTATTCCACTTGTGTCCAGTTCTATAAGACATGCCCTCCATACTCATATGGGCAATATCTACTCCACCTTTTTACTTTAATATCTGATCATTGTTGCTTCTGCTACATGCAATCCCAGTTGAAGAACGTTTTTTCAAAAGTGGGTTGACAGTTTCAAGATAATCGACATTTCTTATTTTCAAGCTTGTTTTCAAAAGTGAGCATCAAAAGCAACTTTTTCTTTAACTTTATTAATGCAGATGTGAAGTTCTATCACATAATTACCCATAGTCAAGTTAAAGAACTCTGCCTGAAATGTTGATTGCATAACAGTCACTTAAAAGTCAAAGATTTGTCAAAAACCAGTGAACTGAGCTGGTTTTGGTAGAACTTTCAGAGTCTATTAATGTTGAGGAAAATGAATATTTAAAAAAAAAAAAAAAATCTTTAAAAGGATTTAACTTTGGAATTTAGTGAAGCTGGTATAGGTGGCCCAATACTGAGAATTCTAATTTAAAGTTAAAACTATCACTTGTGTGGACTGAGCTTCTTTTGACAAAAAGATGCTATTTCATACTCAATTTTCATAGTAACTAAGATGGTTTTGAGCAAACTGAAATATTCCATAGAAAGTTCCTTCCTTCTAGTGCATGATAGCTACCTTATTTCAAATAAGTCCACAAAAGTGGACTGAACCCACTTTTGCAAAAACGCTTTCAATTCTCTCTGTCTGCACCCCATAGATTATTTATTTCAAAACACTGAATGTGGGCTAATCATATAATCAACAGTTAGTTTTACAAGTGCCAAATTATAACGGTCTCTAGAAAAATTAACTGTATCTTTGGTAATCAAATGAAAGTGCAAATCTCATTAATGTGATTAGATCCACTGAAAGGTAATCTTGCTTACATGAGGACAGGATAAAATTACTTTTAAAAAGGAAAACTGATGTTTAAATATAAAGGCATGATTATGATTTAATGGACAAAAATTATGCATTATCCTTTTAACCGACTGGATCCAGATTTAGTTTTTGTTTTCTTTTGTATTTTATTAAAACCATGTTAGATATGAATTTTTCAAAAGTACATGAACCAATGAGAAACGTTGAGCTCAGCTTCCTTGTAATATACAAATCTAGTCCTGCCAGTGCACTGATGGTTGTGTTGGACTGGTCGGATCAGAATCAATTGATGTCTCAGCATGCCGAGGTTGATCATAATCAATATGACCTCTTCCGTCAGCATCTGCATTAGAGTCAGGGTCTACTTTTTGGCCTTGCCGCTTGCGGGCGACAAGCACAACGACAACAACTACGACGATAATCACTACAATCCCACCTGTAGGAGAAGAAATTACTGCATGTGAGTAAAAGATGTCTATTTACAATTTAAACCAATTTTCAGCTCTTTCATCCCTTGACTATATCTGCTGCACTGGGGGGTGAGGTGGGGGGGGGGGGGTATGAGCTATCTGATGACAAAGCAGAAAGTAGTTCATCTGTCCTATGATTGAATGATTCACTAGGTAACCAATTTACCTTCTCATGACTCCCTGGGGTTTTCTCGAGGGTAATGTCCATGTGTGAACCACGGTCCGCCCACAGAATTCTCCACATCAAAGACAATTGCTTATACTACGTTTCTTACTGTCCTTACACGAGTTTGCATCACATATTCGCAGTAGGGAGGGGGAGTGCAGTGTGAGCATAAAACATCTGCGGCTAGACAGGGAAGATCATGGATGAGGTATGAAAAGGAGGAGGAGACAATGAAATATTGGCCTCTGATCACATTGTCTGAGGGAGGATTTAGTCCTGTTTAGTGAAATCAGTTTGACAGTTAAGTCATCATGTAGTCGTGCTATCGCGTGATGGGAGGAGCAAAAATGTGTTGCGATGTAGTGCTGCACAAGCTGAGATAAGTTACATGGACTCAAGCATTGCTTTTTCCTTTGATCTTATGAGGATGGGGACAGGAAAAAAAGATTGACTCACTAGTGTGAATACTGATGAGTCGATGTCAATTCATCAGTTTGATTTTTAGTAATTTAAGTAACAAAAAGAAGTGGCAAGAAAAAAGATCCACTCATGTGAAAGTCGACTCATGAGGGTTCAACTCAGGTGTTGCCGACTGTACTTACCTACAGCTCCTGCTATGATTGGTACAGGAGGTCCAGACCCTTCATTTGCACTGTCATCACTTCGAGTTTCCTGAGACCCCTTGAACTCGTTGTAGGCTTCCTCAATGGCTGGGCAAAAAGAGGATTCCACCTGCCCACTTGTTACTTTAATAAAAATAGAAATAGAATTTAATTAGACCTAACCATTAATCATACTATTTGTCAAGCCATGCTTTTGGATTTCTTTTTTTTTATATGTGATTTTGTTTGTCATTGTTCTGTGAGTATGTTTATAATTATGTGTATGAATTTTATTTTTATGGATAAAACAGATAAAACATTGCATTACACATACAGATTCTTCTATATAGTTATATAACACATACAAATAAGACATATATATATATATTCTGTATTTCCTGAGAGAATTTAATTGTTTAAACATCTGAGAAAGAAAGCCTTCAATTGGCTCTCATTTGAAAGTCAGAGAATGAAGGAGACTGCCAAATCTCATCTTTACTCAATGAATATTTATCCATCCATTTTTCTTCTTGTTTTTTTTTTTTTTTCTTTTTGTCATTTTTGTTCTCCTTTTTTTTTATCTTTTTATTTAATTGTATGGTACTGAATACACAAAAAACACAAACAACATTTTTCACCTCAGTAGGTTACCATTCATCTATTTCTTTATGCCATCTTTCACAATAATAAGAATGAGCAATTTGCCATTTTAAGTTTGAGGAAGAATAACCTTTGATGCCCCAGTGATATCAAATTACATGTAGCCTACTTCACAATCTGAGTACCGGCAATAAATAAAAATACATATACATGTACATGAATCCCAATGTTAGCTCAGGAAAGAAAGAGAATGAAAAATGGATTTCTTGTGAAATGAAAATGATTTGGTATTGATAGGGGTATCAATTTCAGTTAAAGCTTTGAAGAAAAAGCAAAATCTACCACTTACCAATGGAATCACAGGTCTGAGTCAAGGATGTTAGAACTTGTTCCTTAGAGAAAGGCACAGCATCAGAATCCAACACAACGAAGTTCACAATTAAACTTCCATCCCCTACACTTTCAAAAGTGAAAGAATAAACTGAAACTGTCATCTCATTGGTGGTGTCGGACTGTCGTCTCAGACGTGACTGGTGGCTCAAATCCATATTATTTAGGTGTGGCATATAAGACTCAAAAATGCCAACAAAGTCAAGAAGATTACTTAAATCTCTCTTTTTCCTGGCCAAAGAGGCTGTTAACGGTTTTAAACTTGCAGCTTTCTCTGGGAACCGTCCGTTGCTCTCCACAAATTCTACAAATTTGATCTGACATTGCTGATCACTGACACCAAAACATCTAATTTTCATACTGATTGTCCTGTCCAATGGACTGCATATTGTATCTTGAACATCAAATTTAGGAACACAGAGATGGATTTCATCACAACTGTTTGCTTGACATGAGTCTTTATAATATTGGCATTTGTGACCCATCCTCTCCTCAGGACAGCTACAAGTAAATGACCTATGCCCATCGATGCATGTTCCTCCTCCCATGCACGATCCTGCGGTGCAGTCATCAGTACTAGTTTCACACATTTCACCTGTCCAACCAGGGCCACAAATACAAATATAATTTAATCCATCATCGGTGGCTTTGCAAGCTGCGTCATTTTGACATGAATGACCCTGACACGGATCCTGGGCGGATGGTGGAACTTCACACAGCTCTCCTGTGTAGCCCTCATCACACTGACATACAAATGAACTTATAGCATCTATACATGTCCCATAAACACATTGTTCATTTCCTCCTTGTGATTCGCAGTCATCAACCTGTTCACACAAGTAACCATCACCTTGAAAATCTTCATTACATTTGCATTGATGAGATGTTCCATTCACCTGGACACACCTGGCCTCTTCATGACATGTGACTCCATTATCATAACATTTATCAGACCTGTTAATAACAACTATGATTGTTCTGGATTTGGCTTCTTGAGTTTGTTGATGGACAGCTTGAATGGTCACTTGAGCAGAATTTCCAAAGAAGGTGGAGATATTCCTTGAAAGAATCAGGTACTTATTATCCTTCAGAGCAAATAAATTGCTGGCATCTCCTATTATGGAAAACATGACAGAGTCACTAACTGTGATGTTCTGATCATAGATTTCTCCCACAACATCACCTGCTACAGCATCTTCAGTTATCTGAAAGTAAAAATATACATAAAAATTGTAAAGCTGTGTTTCTCAGTATGCCTTGACAATGTCAGTCTGTAAATAATGCAAAGCTGAAAAACTTCCTCAAATATCGACTAGTGTATACTATAGGCATATTATAATCATGATGTAATCATTTGAGATATGACTGAATAAATATTATTTTCAATTATCATTGTCACAACTGAATGCAGTCAATATTAAATATCATGAAACAGTAAGTTGTCTAATAAAGTGTCACAGCAAGTTTCAAAACCCTAATTATACTCTATGTCTTGCGCTCAGGGCAAATGAGTCGCAAGTCGTGTCGGGTGAGTTCAAGTTACCGCCATCTTTTTTTTTCACTATTTTCCTACCATGATACCAAAATAGTTATTTTTTCAGGTTAAAAAAGGTTCAATTGTCGTTTTGTGAAAACAAACAAAAATCAAGTATCTTAGTTGGAAAATAGTTAAAAAGTACAAAAAACAGCCATATGTCTTCATTGCCCCACGCAACTTCCGACTCATTTGCCCTGATCGCAAAACATATTTTTTTTAATGAGAGAACATCAAAGCTCTTCTCAGTTTCAAAAATTACACATTGAACTTTCAAATACAGAAACAGATCATGCTAATGAAATTCATGACCAATGGCAGGAATCTGAGTTATATAAAGACTTTGCCAGGCAAGGCACATCAATTTTGAACAAGTTTAATCTCACACCAATGAATGCACTGTCTTAAATGTATACATACACAACAAAGATCAGGGTGTAAGTAACCTTGAGAAGTTCTCTTGAAATTCTCTATATGTATAAATTAAATAATGTCTGTATTTTTGTTTCACTTAAGATGTGGAGCATTTGTGAGCAAAATCTCTTTATTTTATGAAAAAATTAACCACGAGAGCAACCAAAAATTGTTATTTTAAGACAAAAGTAATAATAAGGATAATGTTCAACATTCCTGTTTCAGGTCCCAACAGTCTTACCTTTGAGTTATCAATAGTGATCTCAGGTAATTTCAATGCCTCTAGGTCAATGCCAGTAATTGGAAGAGTGATGGTCTGCTGGTACATCATCACAGGCTGTCCACTATCAGCAACCACAATGGTAATGTCCAGGGATGGACTGGGACGGTCAAGAAGTTCCTTCGGGATGGGACTAAGTAAAACCAGTTTGTTTCCTCCCTCCACCTGTCAGCGATGACGTAATATGTGAAATAAACTTTTTATGCATGCAGATAATATGAAAATCCACAACATCGCACACTTCATAAAATCGAATAAATAATCTTTTTTGTTTATCTCCTATTAACAAATGATGATATTTGAAAATTACAAATGCCTTCATCTCATTCACAAACTTAGTTTTCTTTATCTTCAACTGTCTTATATGTTCAAGTTAAAATCTTGGTTGGTGAATAAAAAATCAGGTAGAACTCTTTCTGTACGACAGTCTTCTAACAGTCTCATTCATAAGTAAAGAAAAATTCAGTTGCACACTAAGTATGCAGAATAACTCACCATATGTATCATTGCATAAGCATAACTGAGTCGCAGACAACAAGTTCTAGTCCAAAATTGTATATCATTAGCAACGTGATTCAACCGCCCAAGTGTCTGTAGTCAAGTTTTACAGGAGAGGACAAAAACTATTTCAGTTCTACTTTTTTCTACATATGAGTCTAAATCTCAGATATTATGAATAGACATGTTCTTAAAATTTAGTCCTCATCAAATTTTAATAAAATTGTCTGTGATCCTACATAATAAACTGCAGGTCTACTTGGATCCACGTGATTCAACCACACAGATGACAATGTGGGCACTGAGGCATTTGAATCACGTTGATCAATGCAGCTCTGTGAACACCAGTCGTCACTTGGGCACTTGATTAGTTAGGGAGTGGACAGATGACAATGTTTATTTCAGTTAATAAATTAAATAACTCTTTTTCATTTATTCACCCATGCATTTATTCAAAACATAGGTATGAAAAGTTCATTGTAAGAAGAGAAAACTACAATTAACATGATAATAATTTACATTCTTCTCACGGGTCAAAAGTAATGTGTTCAGAATCAAACAAACGAATCATAATAATGTATTAAATTAATTCAGAATTGGTGAAGCTAGCATAGTAATAGTAAAAATTAAAAATATCAAAATATTTTCCTGACAGGATTGTCATCGCACTTTTTTTTTTACTCCTTTTACCACCCATTCTCTCTTTCATTCATCTCTCTCATCTCTTTATCCCACACCCACCTCGCTGTCTCTCTCTCTCAACCTCTTCCTACCGTTTTCATCTCTTGGGGTCCCTCTTGTTTATTCATTGTCAGTCATAGAATTAATACAGAATTATCTATAGCAGCAAATGCTACAGAGAGATTGAGCAAGCACAGGATGGAAATCAACCCCTGATTGGCTGATAAACATGTTTAATAAACTTGACAATGGTTGAAGGAAGACAAAAGCACTGTCACATTCACATAATTATTATGTATCATGGCTCATGGAATCCCTCCTCTTTTAGTGTCTGAGGTTGTCATACAAGGCATGATGGTAATTTGGGATAGTACTCTTAAGCTCTTGTAGGTGTTTAAATTTTGAGAGTTGAATTTTTAAGGTGATCTGTATAGAGCTGTGTTGGTGCCTCTGAACTAGAAATTTGTTCTCGTGGTAGGGATAACGTAGCCCACTCATCATCAAAATTCAGTTTGGACTGGATGGTTCCATAACAACTGGATCTCCTTTGCTATGGCCAGGTCTGATACTTTCACACAGTCTTGTCTTTGAGAAATCCTTGAAAAAAGAATGGTCCACAAGGCAAACATCAAATGGAGTTGGGTTTTGTCTTGCCTTCCAAAAGAAGTCCACATAGTCCATGGGCACATAGATGAGAGTGTTTCTCAAAGATCTTTGGGTTGAGCTGAGTGTGCTGTCCACCTCCATCTTAGTGTGCCCCTTTTCAAGGTGTTTATGTTCAAAAACTTTTGTTTTTTTCCAGCACAAAAGTCACTGATTGCACCAGACGGAATGGCATTATGGTTTTGGTAAGTACAGCCATCACTGTTTATGATAAAGTTATCATATTTGGCAACATTCTCTTCCGAGAAGTGTACAATCCAAGCTGAGAATTAATTGGCAATCAGTGTACCTTGCCTTCATGCTAGACGTAGCACTTACCCTCATTGGTGGCCAGATTGAAAACGATCAAGTTATACACAGCTAATTTAGTCTTGTAATACAGTGCTGATGCTTTCAAGGACGGCACTAGCAGAACTGCTTCCAAATCAATACATACTATGCCCACTCTTGTTCCATCAAGTGAATTTTGGGCTTGCTTCTTATGGTCCTTCTCTTCTCTTGCATGATCTTTAGATTTGATATGTTTTTCCCAAACATCTTGAGACAAATTTCCTTCCTGATATGAAACTAACACATCACATTGATCTTTCCGAGGAACATGCAGTGAAAGATTGCTATCCTTGAATGTGGTCAGGGAGAACGCATTTCAATTTTCCTTTTCACATTTAGTTTGTACACCCAGCAGAGTTCTGCCAGACTTTGAAAATGGGATTCTAGATACAGTTTACCTGTATTCTGCATGCAGTAGTGAGATTGCATCTTGTTTAGTTTCTTGAAGAATTCGTTTGGAAGATAGAGCTTGTCCTCATCTGTCCTCTTATAGTACGATGATCATGGATCATCGGTTTCCAAATCCTGACAATTTTCTTGAAAACAGCTTAGAATAAGCCACTGTGTAAGTGCAGTAGTATTCAAAAACATTGATTTGCACATGAGGAGAATGTCACCACTGATCCGTTTCAAGTTAAACCGAAATGTCCAGTGCCTTCTTGGGGATTCTGTGGACACTCTCAATGCATTTCACTGGAATTTGTTGAATAAGTCCGTTGATGAAATCTCTTTTAGCATCGTCTGCTAGGGTCCATATTTTTTCAAAGATTGCTACCCTATCTTCATGGGTGAATTCCCAACATTTGGTTGTCTGAGATTTGCATGAGCAAGGTGCTTTCATTTCATGAGCAGGTATTTCTTTTTCCTCATTGGGAGATCTAGGGTTGACCTTTCTCATGGTGTTCTTTTCTTTTGTTTAGCTTCCACCCTTTAGGACCCAATTTTTGGCATTTTGACATTTTTTTTTAATGATTCTTTATCCACTGGAACATTTTCAATAAAAGTAGTTGGCGCAGTTGTTTGTGGCTTGGAATTAGCAATGGAATTAGCTACACCTTCAGATTCAATCATCACATTGGCAGAAGATGTGGGACCCTGTGATATTTGATTTAATTCAGTGACAACACCTTCCAGATCTAAGTCAGAAGTTATCAAAGATGCTGAAAGGTTTGCAAATAGAGAACTATGCATTTGTTCAGCTGTAAGGACAGGATATAATTCTTCCCCTGAATGTTGATCGCCATTGGGTGTTGAAGTCAACAGCAACTGGTCTGATGAAACAGTTGACAGCTTGACATTGATATCCAAATCCTAAGTGTCACCAAGAATAACATTTTCCAAAATGGTAATGGTAGTTCCAGAAGAAAAATTAAACTTTGCTGTGCATGATGTACTATTTGATGGTGATGGTGCGTTGCTTTTTTCGAGTGACAATTTGAGTATCTTCCGGGCTCTACTAAGAGGATCCATGATTAAAGAGTGATCTATACACCAAGAACTGAACCATAACAATGAATTTTGAAATAATATTCTTGATCAGTATCCTAATTTGACAAAAACATCAACCAATGGGTATTCAGGAAACTAACTAACAAAAATCTGACCATCTTGGCTGTCAATCATTAGAGTGGAATTTCTCATTTCTGTTTTGGAGAAACTAGATCTAGCTTATAGTCGGGTATTTTCGCCTAGTAGGTAAATAAGCCACCTAGATCAAAGTAGTAACATCCCACTTGTTCTCAGACGAGCCTAATGTCTAGAATAAGTTCACGTCATCTATTCCTACTCCCACTCTTATATTTCATAACCTGTGCTTTTGTTCAAAATGTTCTATTTGCTGACCAATTCCATCTCTGATGTTGTCAATCACTTTTACTTCTTCAGAACTCATTCCTGTCGATTGTGTATTGTTAACTTGTCTGCCTAATCTGTTGGTTAATACATTTTAACTTAAAAAAAAAAAAGAGAGAAACAGTACTTCTGAGGAAACTCACTACAATCGTCTATTTAATTTGCCACTCTCTATATCATCAAAATAATACTTTGAATTATCTACTAAATCAAGGCAAAGTTTTGACAGATAGCTGTTACATTTTCTTTGATTTCATTGCCCAGACTGGTTGTCTGAGTTGATGTCCTGAAAGACTGAGACTTTCTTTTGATGTTATTGTTAAGTACCATCCCACACCAGCACCGGTCATACGATTGGCTCCACCCACACACCAGGTAGACTCCATTCCAATCAACAAAATGAAGTAATTCAACTGCCCGTGCGTCATGAGCAGCCCTACCTGGCATCTGGGCGGTTGAGTTGTGTCGAAATTTGGAAGTAGTGGATATGGGCGAATGATTTATTCAAACAGCAAAACACTTTACAACATTGTCTCAAACCCAGGATTTTAATACAATGAGTATTAAAGTTTGTACTACACAAAGGGTTTAAAAACTTATTTTAACAAATTTTGGTTGTTAGATGTCCGAATCACATTGCTAACGATATGTAGGCCTATCATAAGTGGCATTTAGTAGATAATAGTTAATAAAAAAAGTACCAATGTATATCTATCTATCATGATGAACATAATCAATAAAAGGAAATTAACCAAAAAAGGTTTTATAAGTTAAATTCTGTTTTGCACATGTACTAACTTTCAACAGATCTGAGTTACTCCCACTGGTTCTGAAAGTGTGAATCTGTCCTTTATCATTGTCCTGAGCCTCCAACTTTCCCACTTCGTAGCGCCCAGATGACACAGCTGGCAAAGCATTTGGTCCATCTAGACTTATAGAAGTGGGTGGTTCATTCTGATCTCTCACATCTATTGTGATCGACTGGAAAATTAATTTATTTATCATTCATGACAGTACAAATCTTCCAACATGAAAAGGAAATCTAATGAACAATTGGGTACATCATTTAATAACCATGTAACTATTATAATTCTCTGCTATATAAACCCTTGAGTCGAAGTCCAGGCATTGCCAAAATTTATGAGAGAGATATTAGATTTAATTGTTTTCTACATGTTTTGAAGCTCTCAATACTTGAAAATGCAGAGTCAAACTTTGGTAAATGAATCTAAACAATTATCTGAAATATCATACCATGTTAATGGCCCAGTTGACAGTGGCATAGTTTGGAAACAGAGGAAATCACATCATTTGTATTGTAGTTGGTCAACAAATTCATACTGATATGTCCTTACTAGTCTAGAGATATTCTTGCACATTTACCTTGAAATGACCTACATTACTTTCAGACTTTTACTAAATCTGACTGATTGACATTGAGGCAGCTTGTCTCAGTAATTACAGATTTCAGTTTCTTTAGGTATCCAACTGAATAATATTAAATTAGTAGAATTTTTTCAACTTTCTTCATGGCACAGTGTCCTATCAATTTCTTGTGTTTTAAGAGTTTCCAGTGAAAAAATGTGGAGAATAGTTGTGGTGGTGATGATGGCCTATGATCTGACATTTTATTCTTGGGAAGACAATTCAAAACACATTTCCTGACTCAATCCAGTATCGGAACATATCTACACTAGATATTATTGTAAGACTGATATAGATTTGAACATTCAACAGAAAGCCGCAATGTATGATTCTCAGGAAGCTGATAATGCTTGTGAGTGAGTGTCTCCACTGGGTGTGTTGGAATAATATTACATTGTAAAATGCATAGGGAGCGTATTAAGAGAGGAAGCTCTATAACATGCATTCTATTATTATTATTATTATTATTTACAGCAACACTTGCCTCTTCAATGTCAAATTCTCCATCTGAACATCTGATTGTGATACTATAACTTGAAGTTTGTTCATAATCCAGTTCTTCATGGACTGCCAGTTGTATGACACCATCTAGATTAGTCACAATCTGTGGGATTGACTGGTGCATTATTATCTCTTGTAATAGAAGTTTCAGTAGTCTGCCCTATTCTTTTCATGTAAGTTGTTTTTCATACAAATACAACTTGACTATATGATCTTAAATATATTATTCTTAGGCAATAACTGACACAAAATATAGTGTGGTAATATACATTGCAGTGTTCAATGCATGAGCTATTATATGCAGTAAATTAAATATGATAAATATATCATGCACAGCTATGGGCAGTAAAAGTGCAACAAAGAATTAGGATAGAGAGAGCTTGATAAAGTACTACTTACAGTGAAATTAACAAAGTTTAACAATGTAACGTCATTTAATGATGCAGGTTTTCTTTGCAGTTTGTTATTGCATTATGTACAGGGAAGTTACTGATCCTGACAAGAACAATATACTTCAATGTTGAACATGAGAAAATATAAAAGAACCTTAAAGGAATTTATTCAGCAAAAAGTTTTAATATTAACATTCTTTTTCTCTCAAAAAAGATGTCTATGTATTATGCATATATGAAACTGCACTAAAAATGAATAAAACAGACATAAATATGACATATCGTTGCCTTCACAAAATATGCAGACTGTACAATAACAAATGACTGCACAGGCGGTTGTATTCATCTTATACATAATCAATACATAAATATATATCAAAAGGCCATATGCAATATGATGTTTATAAAAGTTCTTGTAATTAAATTAGATTTAAGAAGAAAACACCAAATTTTCAGATTCTTACAACAAAAGGGACATTATCCTCCAAGATTTGACAAGAATGAACTTGGTCCACTTCTTCATCTTTGACAGTGACATTAGATAAGACTACAGACTGGTTTAGTCCTTCCTCAACAATCAAAGGTGTAGCTAGGGAAATCTCTAACGGTGGTTCATTGGCATCAGTCACCATGATGTCAAAGTCCATCTAACAACAACGCAAAGATAAGAGAAAATTAAAACTGTTGCTAAAGAACTTTCTTTTATAATTAGTGTATAAAGTTGTTTGTTTTATGGAATAAGCCATTGTGTCTTCAGAAAATGAAATGGTAATTTGACTTGATGTCATGTCATTTTTGTAGGCTATGACTTGTTTTGAATGGAAGTGAAAGACTCATTTTTAGACTGCTGCTACAAATTAATTTCTTTCAATTTTCGTTTGTTGTTTTCTTTTCGTTTGATTTTGTATAGGATGCCAAATGTAGAAAAAGTAGTGTATCTGGACTTCATAAATGGTTGCCAAATGGAAAAATAAAGAATGAAAGTATTAATTTTGATCTAAGTTTTCTTTCTCTTACTCCTAGAGTTGTAACTAACTGAAGATATGAAAATGTACAAACTGTTAAATACTCAGATGGATTTCCACTGTCAGCACTTTGCACAGAAACCCTGTAAACATTTGTATGTTCATAGTCCAGGTTGGATTCTCCCACTTCTAGTTTGTCACCAGAAATAATAAAGTGTCCTGTGAGTAGAACATTGACAATGATGAGAGACTTCCACGGATAACTAAGATCATTTCAACTGACGAGGAAACTGGAATTGTTTAACAATGCCACAACCAACTTCATAATGCTCTGCTTGCCACAAGTGAAAACAAAAAAAAAAAAAAGGAAAAATATTTCTGTGATTCCCACAGTGTGATTTTGTTGGCAGCAAAGTTTTAATGCTTAGAAATCTCTGCAGTCATTTAACATTACCAGTACAATGTTTGGATGAAATCAAATATGAGATGGCTTCAGATGTCTGTTAAGGATTCTTTTCCTCTTCTCTTTCTTCTTAGCTTTTGATTCCGCCTGGAGTCAATAGTGCATCTCCTGGTAAGATATTCTGGTCTTCTCATCAAGTAATATTCTTTTAGGCAATTGGACCTGATGTGGCCCAGCACATTTGGGAGGGTTGAGTCTGCAGGTTGTTTTTTTTTCCAAAGATGAGAAATAGAGCAAAAGTTATGAACCTCTCTTAAAGGGGGGGCGTGCGTCCGGGAGGTGATTTTTTTTATTACTAGAGTTAGGTTATTTTAACCTTTTTCATCTTATTCAGCATGTTCAAATTAGAGGAAAACAGTAAAAAAAATTGACTTTTTCACACGGTTGCCATGGCAGCGCCGCCATCTTGGATTTTGGCCTTTCTAAATTGACGGATTTCAAAATCTATCTCCTCCGCTGAATTTCAACCAAACTTGATAAAACTTGATAAAGATATTGTTTGATATAATATCTAAAAACTTACGTATTTTTATTACGGTCCATGCAATAAACAATTTCTATACATTTTTGAAAATGCTATATAGCGAAAATAGAAATTTCGCCATTTTTTCAAAATAAAACCCCAATTTTCTCGAAAACTTACACACCGAATTTTACCCGCATATGTACTTTTTTAGGTCTTAAAGTGACAATCATGCATACCAAATTTGGTTTCAATCGGTTGCGAAACAAAAAATGAGATAGAAAAAAATGTGTCAAAAAACCGGGTTTTGAGAAAAACGCGTTTAAAGTATATTTTCATCGAAAAATTGACATAACGAGTTTTTTATTCGGCTTTCAGGCTCGGAACAGCCTTTATTTAAATACTAGACCTCTTTTTATGACTTCTAGGCCTCTTGTTGCCATTTTATAGCTCTCTGGGTGTATCTTTTATCGCGTTTTGCTCCCTACCCCCCATCTTTATAAGAACCACTTTCGGGTTCTTGAGGGCCTCTGTGTGCCCCCATAACATTTGTGAGTGCAAACCAAGAGTGTTTTGACCTTTACAATGACATATAGTCGACAACTGAGCTATTAGTAGCAGAAAGAAAGCAAAATTGCGCCATTTATAGGACTAGAAAAGTCATTTTAGAACTCTTATATTGATAATTTGCATGATCAGCAGTTTTTCTCGCCTCATAGTGGTCATCCAG
>JBCAUA010147599.1:0-22385 GCA_038406235.1 Peronia verruculata
TCTTCCCCTATTTTTACAATGCCAACTTAGTTTTACTTTACGAGGTTTGAAATTTAATCATGATTTTGTTGTATACTGATCATTTTGCTTCTTTCATGCCTTTTGCTTTGTCGAGTTTACTTGGTGCTCTTAATTTACATTTGCACACAGCTATTAGACAATATCTGTTTACTTAAAGATTTGTAATTTGTAATCCAACACAAAATTCTTGATTCAGTAATTGTCTTTGTAAATTTTTTTTTTTTTTTTTTGGTATTAGTATCATATAAATATGTCCTTAGCTTCTTGAGGTGTATACAAGGTGGCTGTCTGTTTAGTGCTTAAATTCTTCTTAGTCTGACAATAATATACCTGTTTATGGATGAGTGTCCATTCTAACCTGGATCAAGCTATGAAATGTGTCTAAATTGTCTTTCCTGAAGACAAAATGTTGAGATCTATTGGGCATGGTACCCAAACTTTTTATCCAAGGACCCAACCACCTACCAGCACCACCTTGCCTTAAGTTTTGAGAATCCAGTTATTTTTGAACCATCTACCATTATCTTGTTGTAACAATATAGGCTATGTCTCCATGCAATGTCAATCAACTGATAGGTAATGCCCACAGAGTACAGAACATAAGCTGGTGAATTTGTCTACTCACTAACAACTCCTAACTCATTTTCATCTTTTTCTTTTTTTTTCCTCTCATACTATAATTTCTGTGTCTTTGTCAGTCAAATGTCAAAATAAGCTATATGCATGGCTTTCTAAAAGTAAATACATATATCATAGTACATTCTCTTACAATCACTTTCTCTTAGTCTTTTTGCTGCTTCTTGCAATCAACAGAAACAGAGAAGGCTATGGTTATTTTGACTGCAGAATGCTTGATGGTGAATTTTTTTCTTGAATGAGATGTGGACTTCTCTATTTTATTGTATTCTTTTTACCTTGAGTTGCTTTTTCCTCCTCATGCTCAAAGCCCATTCCTTGTCAGTCAATATCTTGAAGTTTGCGACCAACATTTTTTAAATTGCATTTTTTGCTGAGAATTTGGTCCCTGACTGACATTTTTCACTGACCAATTTACTGGAGATATTTAAGCTTAAAGTATTCTGTCAAACTGATTTTGCCATGTCAATCAATATCACCAAGCCATGCCTGCTTTGTAAAATCATTGCTCGATTGTGAATGTGCTTACTGACAACATCCTCTACGCATATACAACTTCTTTATTCCTCAAATGTTAATTAGTATTTTTATCCAACCAACCACACAGGACACAGTACGTACACAATGTAGATTATGCCTACTTTGTAGACATGACATCTTGACAATGCCTTAGCCAACTAAATGATGTGGATGTATCCTTCACACTTACCATCTCACATTGTAATCCTTCCTCAATGTCAATGCCACAGTGAAAAAAGACTGCAGGTTATGTAATTTTTCATTGACAGTTGCCTACTATCATTCTATGCTTGAACTTTAACCCCCAAGTCTTTGTCAATCAATGCCACAAGGTATGCTATATCAACACAGCTGACAACCTCCTACATATCTACAAAACGTATGATGGAATGACATGCACATGAATCAATAGCTAACAGGAACACTGCAAATCACCTACCATCACTTTCTTCTTCACACTGCAAGCCTCGCCTTCCTGCAGGACAGTCACACACAATGTAGCTTTCAGTTGCAGCGTCAAAGATACATCTGCCTCCAGCTTGACATGGGCTGATCTCACACATGAAATCTAGTCAAAATATTAAAAAAGAAGCTCTTGAAAAATGTCAACAGACAGAGGATCCACACAAAAAGGTAATATCAAGCATTTTGGAGAGGGCGGTGGTGAAGTGGGGGAGGGGGAGGGGGGAAGGAGTTTTTTGCATTTTCTTCCTCCCCAAGCAAGGGCCTGAACACAAGAAAAACATACAAACACATAATAGTATCAATATATCTAAACAAAAAAAAAAAACAACAAAAAACGCATTTAGGACAAATTTAACAAGACTAATCAGATGGCAAAATACCATTGCAGGAAAAGATTTGACTAAAAAGTAAAACAAAAAAAGAAAACGATTAAGAAAGCACTGCTCACCTGGCTTCACACAGCAGTATGTATACCTGTCTGCTGGCTCAGCAATGCACTGATATCCCATAGGACATGGCGCTGTACGACAGGTGTGCAATTCATCATCTATACGCAGGGGAATGCCAGCTGGACAAGCCACTTTGAACAGAATCAAATATCCAGATGTTATACAAACTATAGTGTATGTAATGAGGAATATAGCTGTACATTCTGTTGATATGCTGATGGCAAAATATATGTATATTCAAGGTGTAAGACATACCGTAATGTCATGCATGCTGTAATGTGAGTATCATAATAACTATCACTATGTGGATTCAGAAAAATGCAATCAGGACACTCAAATGCTGATTGCTGGTGCTACAGTGGTCTCTGCCTAAGAGCCCTCCTCCTAAGAGCCCGGTCTGGCTAAGAACCCCTCTCTGCTGAGAAACGGAATTTTTCCTCTATAATTTACCCCTTTAAGAACCCGATCTGGGTGCTCCCAAATAAAAAAATCCGTCTAAGAGCCCGGTGTCGGCCCAAGATACACAAGTACTTATGGTATAATTCCACATCATACTGTACACTTGAGAGAAATGCACAGTGCTAGATGTGCAGTAAAATGGGGACGGGAGTGGAGAGAACCGGTAGACAAAGGAATGGAAGTGATGGTTGATGTATGACTGCATAATAAGGTCACGTTGTTGACTAACCCATAACCATTTCTTTGTTGGACAACACGTGGGACAGCATTTGTGATTGGCTTTGTGGATAAGGAGGTGTAAGTTTAGCCTCGTGATTGGTTAGCTCTTTTCCTCATTCGGTCGGTCTGTAAACACTTGAGTCACTCGTGTGATTATCGGTGGGGTAGCATAGCAATCATGTTTTCAACAATGATACCGTTATGTGAAAACTCACATGGCGTTTAGGCCCTGAGCAGTACTGATGTAACTATATGCTCAAAAGATCAGGAATTGCTACATCTAATTATAACACATACAGTGAAGAAGGCTGTAATGCACATAGATAAATCTTGAACTAACGGTAACTATCAACTATCATGGTAGTGAAGACAATCTATAGTCAGATGGGTTGCGCAACTTTTCAATTCGCCTAAGAACCTATCCGCCTAAGAGCCCACTTTTTTTGTCTCCCGACGACCGTGTTCTTAGGTGGAGACCACTGTACCATCACCATGTGGAACCAAGCTGAAGACATATAATGGTAATCAACCAGATGTAATGCTAACACCAATATGTCTTGCACTCAGGACAAATGAGTCAGAAGG
The DNA here is from genome assembly GCA_038406235.1 of Peronia verruculata. Lineage (NCBI taxonomy): Eukaryota > Metazoa > Mollusca > Gastropoda > Systellommatophora > Onchidiidae > Peronia > Peronia verruculata. The sequence continues at coordinate 3,354 of JBCAUA010147599.1, forward strand.
CACTGAGCAACCTCAGTCTAGGACTGTTTTTTTAAAAACTATTTTCCAAATCAGATATCAACACTTTTCTTTCTTTCACAGAATGAAACTTTAACCTTTCTGAACTTGAAAAAACAAAAAATTTGGTATCTGTCAGAAAATAGTTAAAAATGGCTGTAACGAAATCACCCTGTGTGACTTCCATTTGCCCTGAGAGCAAGACATAGCTCTATGTATATTCAAGTTGAAGATGCATAGTAACACAATTACATGAAATGCTAACTTTAATCTAGAGGTGTCACACAATCACATAGAATTACAATGACGATACTGCATATTGGACTAAATATTAACACTAACACCATCAAAAGGCTTTGTGGACCCATTTTTCTCTTCAAGAGATGCTATACATCTGACCTTTATGGTGAAATGATGATCCTTACCTACATACACCCCTATAAAGGTGAAACAGATTTTGAAAAAATCTGCATCTTGTTTTGAGAAGTCATCTTCCTCACCAATATGGTGAATACTAAATTCTAATCACAGAAAACTGATGGGTTACCACATAAAACTGGGATTCACTGGAATACATTTAAAGCTGAAAATGTAGCTCAATGATCTGCAGATTTGCACTTTTACAGAGAAAAAGATATTGCTCACTTATATCAATTTTTCAATGGTGACAATATTCAAGGTGACTTCCCAAACAAAAGTTCCAGCAAGAGCAATCACTCCAGCTGCCATGCATTTCCAAAACAGTCTAGATAACACTGTCTCATAGAACTGATCAGTCCTCCATCTAGTATGTGCATGAATTTCTGAATGGTCCATCATGTATTAATTTTTACTGCATTTCTGAAAATACATAACACATCAAAAATGCACAAAAACATTTGAAAACATTAAAAAAAAGGAGACAAACGAAGAACTTACTGTCAGTTGTCTCACAGGTTGGGCCAGAAAAGCCATCAAGGCACTGACATTTAGCTTGTCCCAAATAGTCTTCTGTGCAGTAGCCACCATTTCTACACACGACTTCCTCACAACCACCACTGTACACTATATGGAATTACGATTGAATGATGATAAAGTAAACCATAAATTTTTATAAAATTTAAACTAAAATTATATCAAAATGCATAATATGAGAGTAACACACTGTCATGTATTACTGATCCTAACTTCAGGACAAGAAAAAAATAGTTGAATACAACTCATCTCTACTTTCTTCTCATGTTTATAAAAGTAGTACACTAAAAGTGTAGTGAGGTGAAGACATCCTCTCTGGACAAAATCCGAGAATGAAATTGCTAATTCCCAAAGAGCAGTGACAGAAGGCAGGAGGATGTTAGTGGCCTCATTGTCAAAAATATCCCTGCAATATCCGCTGAAGTCAAGGAAAGATGAAACTGACAGTCATTTTTTTATGTATCTTAATAATCACAAAACAACATACTTGTGAGGTGTGCCTTTTCACCTGCCTCACCAAATAGAGAAGAAAAGCTAGAATATATTAAACAGAAATAAACCTTAAACAGCACATTCCATGCAAAAAGACTTCAGAAATTATACTCCATAACCACAGTGTCAAATTGTTACAACACTATGCATTCAGTGGATCAGGGTGGCCAGCTATCATTATGATATGACAGGAAACTAACATAAACATGGGTTCTCATGTTTATCCATGTTATTGTAAACTTAACAATGTGATCTTGGCCCACTTAAAAAAATAAAGACTGAAACAATATTTTAGTCTGAAAAGTGAAGGCATGGCAGTTTTACTTCAAGCCAAAGTTAAAACGGAAAAATAAAGACAGGAAAAGTAGATAAGTGACACAGAGACAGAGATGATTGACAGAACATCCACCTGAAGTAATCAAAAGGAACAGACGACAAAAAGGAATTGAATGGACTGGAAGGAATTGAATCAACTCAAAGGAACTAAATGGACCAGATGGGCTAGAACGTATTGGAATTGTACACAAGAAGGAATTGAATGAACAAAGTGGAACTGAACAGATTGGAAGGAATTAAATGGACTGAATGGAACTGAATGGACCAGTAAAAAAACTGAATGGACTAAAATGACTAGAAGGGACTGCGCAGAATAGTAGGAACTGAATGTAACGCTGGGGATTGAATGGATCAGAAGGAATTGAATGGTTAGAAGGAATTGAAAGAACCAAGAAAACTGAATAGATCAAAAGGAATTGGAATGATCAGAATGAACTGAACAGACAAGCAGAGAATGAACAGGACTGAAAAAATTGAATGGCCCAACAGTGAAGTATATGGCCAAAAAGGTAGTAAATCGAAACAGAAAGAACAGAATGCAGACCAGAAAGAGGTGAATAGTGAATGGACCAAAAAGAAGTGAATGGATTAGGGAGGAGAAATAGTGGAAACTGAAAGGAAAAAAAAAATCCAGGAACTTGATAACAATTATGGCTAGAGAGCACAGATGGGTCTACGTTCAGTGTCTCTTTGAATCTGGATGGTTCTGGCTTGCAGTAAATGCAATAGTAGCCAGGTAATTTGGAACCTACCGACACAAGCGCCTGTCTCATCGTAGTGGTAATAGTTGCGTTCTCCATTCTCACTGAGACACCAGCAACCATGTTGTTCACCTGTCACTGTATCATAGCTGCAGTAAGAATGGAAACCAGCTGGAAATAATAACAAAAATAGCATTTAGTGCCTATCTCTGTAAAGTAATATGCAATATGCTTTACAGTCTATAATTACCATGACAAACCTAAAGCAGATATTCCAGTATATTCTGAGCTTCGTAGGAAGCATACAAAGTGCCTGCCTATCAGGCATCTATATCCTTATCAACTGAGCAATAACATTCTCTGCCTATTGTCAGTATTCTATTTTAAGCTGGATCGAGTTAGGAATTGTGTGTTAATAGTCTCCCATGAACAAATTAATGTTGGGACCTATTGAGGTTCAAATCTAGAATGGTTGATCCCAAATTCAAGGTTCAAACCACCAGACCACTGAAACCACTACTGAACAAAACAAAAAACACAAACAAAAAATTGACATAAGATCATAATTTCATACATAGATGTAGCAAGCCACTGTGACTGAGAATATGATTCTTATCATGTATGAGAAAGAAATTTTGTTGCAAATGACTCCATATAAAGCTTCCACCATTGCCTGTTCTGATCTTCAAATTACATTTTTTAATTGAAGTTTTGGAAGTATAAGTTTACCTAAGTAATTTATTAAAATACATGTATTTTTTTTTTTCTACCTGCTACGATGAGCACAAAAATTAATGAAGGAATCAGATTATGTGGTCATATACAACATCTGCAGGACTGCCACCATCTTTCCTTATGTTGATATAGCACACTTCATACAAGATAAGCAACTAGACCAAGGGAGAAGAATCACATAATGTTTTCAACTTTTTAGAAATGACAGCGAAACTGACATCTTGTTGTCAGAGACTTCTGTTTGTTTTCCCCCAGCCATTTTGGTGGACAACAGTAACAGGATAGTTAAAGCTCAGGACCAACCCATGGCCTGCAACTTGAAAATGCAAAAATAAATCAAACTTGACATGCGTTGCTCTTGTCCTTAATCTTCAACTGTTCTCTTACTCTTCTACATGTAATCTTTACCCATTCTACAGTGTTAGAAAATAGAAAAACCCTGGCCACCCCAACTACCCACACAGCCCTACAAGCACTCTGCCTAATTTTGCACAATATCTGCATCCTATAGAAAAAGAAGAGGAGGATGTATGTGACCCTAGTTCTAGAGACAAGGTGAAGGGAAGAGACCTAGGTCATGGAAGTCTTTAAAGGATACTTTCTGTTAAGAGTAGAGGGAGTGATCAGTATACCCTAATTTGTGATATAATTGGGCAATGCAAAAGGATGAACTTGCCATATAAATAAAGACAGACTTTACTGCCTGGCGTATATCAAAGTTTAACATAATTCAGGAAAACTCTGAGCAACCAAGAGAGAAGTAAAGTGGGTAATTGTTACACAAAACAACTAATTGAGAGTGTTCTAGAAATTTATTTCTGTCATTAGTAATATTACAGAGCATCAGTTTCTCTTGAGTCTACTTTAGCTAGTGTTTATGGTCTGTCTATACCATGTGAGTTGCATGTACACTTCAGAGTCTCAGCATTGTCATATCTATTTTATTGCATAACGGCAGGTCGTATGTTCTATGCAGTACATGGGGCAATAGGGTGATTAATGTGAAGTGATTCATGTTAACTGCAGGCCTGATTTTCAACTAAGGTATATATCATGAAAGCTCTTGAACTATCCTTGCCCATGAAGTGTTGCCCAGTTGTGTGCTTGGATTAGATGGTTACATATAATAGCTTTGTATCTTTTTTACTTGAATTGATAATGGTGATTATGCAATAGTCTTAGATCTAGATCAACTTATCTAATAGTTTTTCATTCTCATTTTTGTGCATTTCTCCTTCAAATGAGATTAACATAACTGTAAATGGCATGGCTGATACATAGAACAGCGCGAACATTTTGCGATTAGAAAAAAAAAAAGAAGAGAAATGAGCAGGAACACTCTACATAGATTCTAGGTCTAGCAAACGAGTATGGCTTCTTGTAAAATCTATAATACTATAAGAAATCTAAAATACTATAAGACAGTGGATTACAAGAAAGTAGCTGTTTAGGGTTGATGTATTACATGTATCAACATAATATGTCTTATCTGCATGGGACGCAAGTACAATGAGCTTTTGTTTCATGCATTAAGTTTGAACTGTCACATAGTCATAAACTTTGTCAGTCTAGACACCATGAGATGATAAAGGGAAATTAAGAAATTATTATTTTCCATACTCCACCTTCACACTCTTTTCTGCAAGACATCCAATTAGTGTGATCAAATTTTTATTCCTTTTGCAAGCTCAAGCTATCTGGAGAGCACTGTAGATAATTCTATTCTTACGAGATACAGAAAGAAACAGAATCTTCCCCTATTGCTGTTCTCGATTCCAGTAAAGGAAATTATATTTCACTTATCTACCTTTCCTTACTCCCTCCTGGTATGGCCAACATTTTGGAACGTCAAGGTTGTCAGAATCAATCTTGCTGAGAAACTCTGTTGCTGACACATTCAGCTTGTCATTGGGAACATTTCCGAGGATTGCATCCAGCAAGTACTGACTGGCGTCGCGTGATCTCTCACACAAGCTCAACTCCCGATCCATAGAGGAACGCTCACAGAAAACCCCTGCAGTGCCAGATGGGCATTTACACAGGTGAAAGTTTTCCAAGTCACCTTTGCAGGTGCCAGAACCACAGGCTGTGTCAGTCATTAAGTCACAGACCTTGGCTAAAAACAGAAAAACAAAACAAAATAAATTCATTGATATCTCAAGCCTTAAAACATTATCCTTTTTTTCTTTCTTTTCTTACATCCCTCTTTTCCCCTTCTTACCATTCACCATTGCTTCCTTCCTTCCTATTCATCCTTGTGTCCTTCCTTCTTTTCTCCATCCATCCATCTGTCTGTCCATCCATCCATCCATCCATCTACCCGTCCATCCATCCATCCATCCATCCATCTTTTTACTCAAGACTCTCATGATTCACAAACTGGTCTAAAATTTATATAACCAGGTGTGGAGATGCCTATCATAAATATGTTCCGTAATGTACTTGATAAATTACATCAGCATGAGATGGAGGGAAAGAAGAAAAAAAGGAAAGAAAGACAGAGCAGAGAAGAGAAAGATAGAAAGATATGAAAAAACAAAGAAAGAGGAAGAGAAAGGAAATACAAGGGGAAAAAAAGGAAGAAAGGCTATAAAATAAAAAGAATGATAAAGAACTAATGAAAGTTAAGTAAAGTAAAAAGTAAAAGTTCTATCCCTTGACCCCCAAGAGGGGAAATTGGCTTGGCCATTTCAGACTGAGTCGCCGCAGTGCAGCGCCACTGTACTTCCCCCGATATACATCAGGTACCCGTTTTACAGATGGGTGGGCTGAGGAAAATTGCGTGTTAAGTATCTTTCCCAAGGAGAGGTTAGACTGAAAGAAAAGAAATGCCAAAGAACAAAAGCAAAATAAAAAGAAAAAAAAAAACAACAACAACAACTACAACACAAAAAAAAAGAATTGAGAGCACAAAGCAAGAAACAATTTCAGAAAGAAAGACGGAGTAAAAAAAAAAAAATGACAGTTTACTGTGGTCCCCAAGATTTAATTGTGCAAATTTTGATTTACTATGACTTTTCGTAACTTACTTTGACAAAGTTCACCAGAATAACCATCTGGACAATGACAGAAACTCTCTCCAGCAATAACGCCTGAACCGAACCTGCAAGTGCCACCATTCTCACAGATGTCGATGTTGTTGACAATGCAGGCTAGAATGAACAAGAGATAAGTAATGCTTTTCATTGCAGACGTGCTTTCATTATCAGTCAGAATGATAACATAATAGAATGACACAAGTCAAACACAGGGGGAAAAAAAAAACACAAAACAAAACAAAACAAAAATAAGAAATAAAAAGAAAAGAAAAAAAGAAAAAAAAATATGAACAATAACACAGCATTTATCTAGCATTTGTTCCCATATTGGACAAACTCTAAGTACTGTACAATGTAGTAAGCCAGAGGACATTCACAGTATTAAATGAGGAGTGGAAATCCGAAACTCCATATGTCAATTTTTTGTCCATTTCTCAGAAATTGAGGACAACTTTCATTGCTTTTGCCACTTGATATATTGCCTTGCTTCTTGATAGCCACACTTATATAACGTATGTGCTGTGAAATCTGCGCCGGCATTTTTCCCTCACCTAGGGGAATCCCCTTCTGATCTTGCGAGATTTTTTTGTGGACTGAAGTGTGCTAGGCCTATCTGTTTGTGCTCTGCGGTGTTTTGAGGATTTTCCTTCTTCAGCCAAGATCAAAGGTAAGAAATTACACTTTTTCTTGTCTGTTTGGAAAATTGGCTCACCTTTTCAAAATATGGTCCTTCCATGTCAGCCAGATTTGTAAACAAGTTGCAGTAAGCTATTGAATTGCTGTGATAATGCCCCAACAGTGTATGCTAGAGGATGTCTGATATGACATGTGATTAATACCTAATTTGAATACAGGAACGGGATTTCGTGAGATTTAGACTGAGCAGCCAAAAATAGAAGAACGGATTTCGCAGAACATAGTATACATGTACATTATCAAAATCATTATGGTTGAGCTCTCATTTTGCTGGAGACAAATTCATTCTAAAAGTTGAAAAATCGACCATCCAGTTTTGGAAAAACCACTTCATAATAGTTTGAATGTTCTCAGCTTCATGGCAGGAAGCTTACAAAGCAGCTGTCTGCCAGGCACTCAAATCTATATTAATCTAACAACAACATTCTTTGTCTATAGCTGGTTATTGATTTTAACATGGGCCCATCAGGAAAAGTGCGTAAATTGTCTTTTCTGCCCATAAAATATAGCAACCCGCTAATATCTGAACATGAGACTTTTAATTTTGAGTCTGATGAGCCAATCACTAAGCCACTAGCACCACAATAATAATATGATGTGTGATCAATAAGGTTAACTTTTACACTCAAAAAGTCAATAATAAATGAATGACAAAAAAACCCCAGGAAAGTACGTAGGTCAAGCACAATAGAACCAAGAGACAGACCTTGTGAAGATTGTTTTCCAAAGCCAAAGTGGGCAGATGATACCGAGTAAATAAGTGGCAAAAACACAGACCTTGCACACAGTACAGAAAAATGGAGAGAGCCAGTTTGCAAATCCTTCTACCAACTCTGCCCCCCTCTTCAACTCTGTAAGGATCTGATGGGATCAAGCCAAGCAAACAAATTACATTGTAAGTTCCCATATTATTTCACAGTAATCTGTGATGGGGTGTTGACTCTGGATTCGATGACAGCATTTTCTTTTTATTTGTCCTGATCTTCACTAGTTCTGCTGACTTTATCTATTCTCATTCTGTTGGATTCAGTGATGTTGCCAATGAGAGAAGCTGGTACCCTGCGTCTTTTTCTCTTTGTCCAGTCTTGAGTTGAAAAATAGTCTTCATATGTCTCACACCCAGGGCAAATGAGTCGGAAGTCAATATGGGAGATTTTAGGTTATGACCATTTTTAGCTATTTTCCGAATGAGATACAGAAATTTTTTATTTGTTTTCCACAAAATAAAAATTCAACCTTTTCTAATCTGAAAAGAAAATTTTGGTGTCTTGAGTCAGAAAATAGTTAAAAACGGCCGTAACTCATGATCGCCCAGAGCGACTTCCTACTCATTTGCTCTGGGTGCAAGAAATATGGTCTGTCTCTTGGTTTCATAAGGCATGGCCTACATCTTTTAATGCAGTTATTTATGGCTTTCAACCATTCACTGGTGGTTACTGCAGTGGGATGTTACCATGTCTATGTTACTGCTATGTCTTTTTTATTATTTACTATCTCAATGTGATATTACTTACTCCTCAGATCACACGTATGGCCAGTCATATATCTTGGACATGCACACTGTGGCACATTCCCTACACGTGTAACACATAGTGAGCCTGATTCACACTCTTCAGCACCACACTGACCTGTAATATGACAGGGATATTAAGTTACATTATAGGTGAAATTTCTTCTCAGAGTAGCAAAATAAAAATCAGTTTTGGTCAATGGATGGATGGATGGCTGACTGGCTGGCTGGCTGGCTGGATGGATGGATGGATGGATGGATGGATGGTTGGATGAAAGGATGGACAGATGGATGGATGAATAAATGGATGGATGAATGGATGGATAGATGGACAGATGAATGGCTGAATGGGAAATGAATTGATGGAAGGAAAATGGAATGGATGAAAAAAATGGATAGATGAATTAATAAATGGATACATAGATGGACGCATAGATAGATAGAGGGAGGGATGGATGGCTAAAAAGCTGTAGTTGGCCTAAGTAGCCCAGGCTGACCTAAGTACCCCAGGCTGACCTAAGTAATTTAGGCTGGCCTAAATAGTCCAGGCTAACGTAAGTACCCCAGGCTGATCTAAGTACCCTAGGCTGACCTGGGCTAAACAGGGCCTAAGATATCTTGGCTGGTGTAAGTGACCTTGGTGTTATCCCAATTGGCATAAGTTATCCTGGCTAGCTAAATAAACTGGTTGGCCTAAGTTACTTCCTTGGTCTATATTACCCTGATAACTTACTGTACCTTGAGTGCCCAGTTCGACGTCCAGAACACCCTGAGTTGATTCCAAAATAGAAATGCCATTAGTGGTCAGATCTGCCACCAGGGCCTTCAGTTCCTCCACTGGTACCTCATCAGAGAACAGAATCTCTAGTAAAATTTGGAGCTTGGGTGTTCTGATGTCAGAAAAACAAAAGATATAACAATCACCATCATAATAACATGTAGAGCGTCATTATCATTGCCTACACATGTCGACACGTAACAGCAGAAGGAAGGAAAAAAAAGAGATGGGGAGAAGAAAAGATAGACTGATAACATGCACAAATGGGCCAGTAAAAACATGTTTGAACAGACCCAAGCGCTAGCCCGCAACCAAAACTGATTGACAAGATTTGTGTAACAACTCATTACAATGACTCCAGGTGATGTTAAGGACTCAAAAGTTGAGGAAGAAGAAAAAGTGTTTTGAAGTTAAGGATATAAAACTGATACCTGGAAAGTTGTTCAATATATCAAAATGTACATACACACAATGACTGAGCTAAGTGATAATAAAGCAGAATAAGAAAAATTACTTTTCTCATTTAAAAATAAAGACAAAAATTAGTTATCATAATTCTTAACATCTCTTGACATGTACTGATTATCAAGTCAAATACAGCCAGCTGTTTACTAAGATGATACAAGTAAAAAGATGTGCAATGTCAAGAAATGTGTCTAAATAAAAAACAGCAACTTTTTGAATCCACACTGGTCATTAACATCATCACTATTGATATAAAAAAGTATTTCATTAATAAAAGAATTTTTTAAAATAACTAAGGCTGGTTCTTTTGTATTATCATAACTAAAAAGCAATATTTGATAAATAAAAGTAAAAAAATTGACTAAAACTATATTGAAAAGTGAACTCACTCAGACACCTGACGGCGACGTCTCCTCTGTACCTCCATGGTAGATGACTGGAACCCCAGCAATTGTATCTTCAGGTAACCTGGTAAGTCTTTTTGGCGCATTAGGGCATCCACCTAAATATCAATCATAGAGATGATTATTTGATCACTGGATGTATTCAGACATCATTTCAATAACAAAACATAATACATTTTGTAAACAAGAGGAACTTTGATTCACAGTTCATGAGAACAGCTGGCATGCAAGATATATTTACACTGACATATATAGACAAATATATCATGACTGATAGGGGCAGGCTCAAGAAAAATGGGTTTGCAAACTCTGTGCAAACACTTCACAACTGATCGAAATAATATTCCTAATCAAGAGGACGCTCGTTATATTTAGGAGCTAATAGAACTCATTACAGAAATTGATTTCTTACGTGAGTGATACGTTTATCAAGCTAACAGCAGTTTTTCTTGAGCCTGCCTTGTTGTGATGTTATTTGTTATATGCTTGATTTTTATGTTTGAGAGCTGATCAAATAAATCCTATCATATCTCATCTCATCTTACCTCATCTTATCTCATCTGTTTCAATCATAGGATAAAAGATTTTCAAACCTGTGTAGGTTCAGTGAGGTGATGATAACAAAGCAGTGTACACTGAGCATGCTTATGGGCTTAGCGGGATCCGTATTTCAAAAACGAGTTTATATCTGTCTGTATGCTAGCTCCTTATTGCACAAATTGATTCCTCAAGTTCTGTGACTTAGTTGAGAGTGAGTATATGTTCATACACACACACACACACCCACATTTGTCACAAAGCCAGGCTACTGAGGATGGAGTCCCATGTCTTCTCTCCCAGGTGACAGCAGTTGCTGTAATAGAGGTAACTGTCACAGAGGTGAAAAGCCTTCAGGATGCTCAATTTCTTTCAGGTGTTTCTAGCTTTTAGGGCTCCAAGCTTCACAATGAGTTAAGAATAATACCTACTAACAATTGTCAGCTATTCTGACCTGTTGTTCCATGTTTGTGAAGAAGGCGTTTGTATCCAGGCCATCGGTAAATGCATAATCGGCAGTAACCAGCAACTCAATTTTCTGGTAGTAACCCACTGAGGAATAACAGAGCATGATAAAATAAGTATGGCATAAGCTGATGAAGGGACACAAGAAGAAATGATATGATGAAAATAACATCATTGCCTTATGAAAATGGGTAAGTCAGGCATATGTTAAATCCAATTGGAGTGTCATGTCATTCCTGTGCTAGCAGACAATTTCATCACAAAAAAAAATAAGACCATATTGCATAATGACCTTCAGCCAACTTTACTTGAGCCAAGAAGGAAAACAAAAATGAGTTTTATCATGGGAGTTCAAGTATGTGAAATAGAAAAATCTAAAATATTTACCATGAAGAATATGGTTTTTTCTTTCCTCATCATGATAATATTTTTTCATAATTTTTTGCTTTATGTGTTTTAAATAGTAGGGGCTAAAATGAACTTTACCACTTTTAACCATGTTTCTCGTATGCCTTTGTACTTGACAAAAAGCAGTAATTTAGGCGGTTGAAAAAATGGCTCCTTCAACAGAATAATAGCAGCAAATAATTTATGCTTTTGAAGAGTTCCGGAGCAAAATGAGACATATTCAAAATTGCCGTTTAGAGAAAAATGGCAATTTGTTCTCCTGTAGCTAGTATTTTATCGTTTAGAACTAGAATTTTCTGAAGACTTTCTGGAAGGACAAGTCACATTTGGTGAAATGTAAAGTTCTCACCATATAGCACTATCACCATTCCCAGTATTGAGAGGTATAACTAAAAATTTTCAAAAATGGCATTTGTCATGTTTTGTCCTGAAACCTTTCATTTCTGTCTCAATGTCTCAAAAGTGCTGAAATTTACATGCACACAGTAGTGATGAATAAGTATCAACCCAAAATGAAGTTAAATGATACATCTCACTATCTGAAGGTGCTAATACTGGGAAATGATGGAGGAAGGAAAAGAAATAAGTAAATAATAGGATGAGTGGGATTGGAACAAAATAAAATGGTCAATTCTAATGAGTACGTTGAAAAGTCTGATGCTATGTATGCCTTTAAAAAATTTCAACATGTTTCATTATGTAAATTTCTTATTTTCCTGCAATAATGTATGAAATTTGATGTCAGTTATCAGGCTTTGTTGAAGTATTTAAAATATCCCTTGTGACATGCAAAGTTGGACTGATAGATGGGAGTTTGAATGGATCAATGAATGGATGGATAGATGGATGGAGGAATGGATGGATGGATGGATGGAGGCATGGATGGTTGGATTGATGGATACATGCACAGATGGATGGATGGATGGAGTGATGGATGCATGCACAAATGGATTGATGGATGGATGGATGAATGGATGGATGGATGGATAGTTGTATAAGTGAGTGGATAGATAGCAATATCATCATCATTATATTCCTTCAGATAAAGCCAACATTTACCTTCCATGCAGGCAGTTCCCCAGCAAGAATTCTGACAGCATTTCTGTCCAGCAGAACACACAGTATCATTCATACACATCATCGCACACAGGCCCACCAGTCCGTCCTGCCTCCGTTCCATGGGTGGACACTCATTGATATCGACTGAGGAAAGATTGTGAATAAGAACAATAACAGTAAAGAACATCTTTGTATCATTTATTCCCCCATGGCACAGACTCTGAGTGCTTTACGTACAACCCACTGTCATCCCAACTGATCTGAGGACATCTTGGAAGTTAGGGTACTGTTTAATCAGCACCTTAGCAGTTATGGCACTGTGCCAAGTACAATATTACAGTTATGATGAAAATGACTTAAAAAAGAAACAAGGTATACTGTATAAGTGGATAAAGAAGAAGTAAAGCTGACAACGTCTGTCTCTAAATCTTCACAATTGTTACAGAACAGATGCTATGATTCTATTTTATGATATGTAATAAAATCAGATGAGAAAATGGAAGACACAATAAGATAAACTAAGATACGACAATATCGGATCAGGATCATCCCATTCACAGTGGATGAGACACAATAAACATGCAAGATAATTCTTATTCTGATTCTTCTTTAGGCCTACATCAAACTGTATCTTGAGTCATCCATGGATCCTCTAATGATTTGTGTGCATCATGTAGCATGTCTTAGGCAATTGAGCCTGGTCCAGCCACTCTCTCTAATCTGATTTTGAGGTTTGGTTTTCCCTTTCTTAAATAGGTTGCCATTCTGAACTTGTGAGCCCCATCTGTACTAGGGATTTATAGCACATCGATAGCCAAATTAATATCATACATCCCCAAGATATGCTCCATCTGTCACTTCTCTAAGAACTAACTATACCAGTCATTGCTTGACTTCTGTAACTGGCGAGTGCCTTACCACTGTGTCAGACATTTCTTGTTTCATCTTTTAAAATCAGAATTATTCACCCAGACTATTTAAACTTATTAAAAGGCCTCTCAGATGAAAGAAAGGATGCAGTCAGACTCACATTTCTTCTGAACTTGAGCATATCTTGTGACACAGCAGAGAACTTTTATATAGTGCTTATTCTCATACAGCACAAGCTCTAAAAGTGTCTTACAATCTATTACTATCTTGTCAGGCCCAATGGAGAAAATCAAGTCTATTCTCAGCTTCCTAGGAAGAATACAAGGTTGGACAAACAAATCCTTAACAATCTGACAATAGCATCTACCACCTATAGTCAAAGACTAATTAATTACATGAGATGGGCTGTGCCGATGGCCTATGGTGAAATCAATTTCCTTATATTCAAAGGGAGTCTAATGTAGTTCTGTTTTTCCAAGGGGATGATACTAGTGGTGTGAGTCATTTGATTCTGATTTGATAATAATACCTCAGTCTTTGGAACTGAGAAATACCTTAACAGCAGTGGAAAATAGAGAGAGTTGGAGGAGGTTAGTGACCTCATCTTCAAAGACAACCCTCCAACATTGGCAGCAGTTGAGAGCTAAGTGAGCGTGAAGGTGAAGAATATGTTATTCAGATTCGATAATTATAATATGTGTCCATAGTGGACCTAACTGTATGTTTCCCAAACTTCATGTTGTTCCTTTTTTTCTTTAGACTCATATAACTATAATTATGCGCTTCATGTCTTCAGGATCAACAACTACACATGTCGTTTTTTCACATACATATATGAATTTCTTGGTAATTTGGCCCTGAGATGATTCTTTAAAGCATGAAAGAGAAAATTTGATGTACTAAGAGAATTTGAGCCATTTGACATTTCATTACAGCTGTCATAATAATGTTCATATTAAATTGTCAACTAGTATCCAGATTCCACTTAAGTTGAAATTTTTGCTTATTATTTTCTATGTTATTTGGAAAAGAATTCAAAAGCGCTGTATAATAAGTCAATTGTTGATTAGACCAGCTCCTTGATACTTTCAGGTTTAGATGACCAACAAAACTCTTACACTTCCATAACTGAAAACCAGAAAAAGAAAACATCCTACATTCACCACATCATAATGTACACAGAGAAAAACTTCTTATATTCAGTCCTTCAGGGAATGACAAAGAACAATGTTTTACTTTCAGTGTTTCATAAAACTGAAGGATAGCCATAACTTTTCAGAAAATTGAAGGACTCACAGAAAACAATTATAATCAACTTTCATAAAAAGTGAAAGACAGACGGAGAAAAGAATCTTTCACGTTACTGAAAACCAGGCAAAAGAAAAGCTTCTTACATTTGGGGCGGCATCCTTCCAGTGAGAAATTTTTCATCATGCCAGCTGCCATCAGTTCCCTTTCTATCATCATCTTGATCATTTCCTGGTCCACGACAGGATCCCTGCTCCTCCATCCGATGTTGAACTGCACACAGCTGGGACTCCTGGGAGCCCAAGACAAGAGAAAAATTAATCCTTTGGAACTTGAATTTTGTAAATCTCAGAGAACAGATTAAATACAGGCCAGTGTGAAGTATAAAGGCATATCCTACCTGGAATCTATTTAACCTCTATTTAACCTTCATTCTGATCACACTGAAACTGGCCTTTTGTTTCTTTCATTACTCAGAGAACAGGATAAATAGATAGCTTACATGTATTATGAGACAACCTCAAAACTTATGTCTCTCCTTTTCTAAAACCTGAGTATTTATCTGAAAACTTCTGACAATCTATAGGATTATGAAAAAACCTATAATACTTGTAATTCAACATTGTTGTTTAAAAAGCTAAGTTTATATATATAATCTGAAGCGCTGAACAGGCAAATGCAAAAGTCTACAGCTGCATCAGTTTCTATGTAATAATTGTTTGTGAGTTCTACAATGTAAGATGAATCCAGACTTGGAAAAAAACAAAATCATTAAATTGACCTGAAATTTGTCCATTTTCATATCTGAAGTTAGAAAGTAAAAACAACAACAAAAAACAAAAAAAAATTAAACAAAACAAAATGAAAAACTTTTTCAGCCTTTAACTTCAAAGAAAAGACAGCACAGAAACGGACAAATTAAAAATTGATTAAATTTACGACAGGACAAAAATTGCTTGTAGCCTTCAAATACATATTCTGTGCTTCAAAGAATAGGACAATATTTGAAGAGATAAAATATTGCATGTTACATATCTGATGGGAAAATAGCTGCTTCAAGCTTTCAGATCCCAGTTCCATGAACTCTAAATCTAACCACAGAATTGCGCAGGACGAGATGGAAGTAGTGAGACTGACACAAAGGAAATAAAAAGAAAGAAAGAAAGAACAAAAAGAAAGAAAGAACAAAAAGAAAGAAAAAGAAAGAAAGAAAGAAAGAGGATTTGAGGAAAGGCAGGAGCTAGAGATATGGAAGGTAAAAAGCAAAAGGAAATGAAAGCCTAAACACCAATAGTGGAAAGAGATAAAATAATACAAGGTTGCAAAAAAAAAAAAATTAGAACTACATGTCATAAATATAGTAGTGTGTAAAAGAACATTCAAAGGGGATTGTTTTTTGGCCAGCCTTATTCCTTCCTTTTGCCTGGTACAACAGATATAGAACAACCAAAGCAATGAAGGGGAGGGGGCACAAACGTTTTTTTTTTTTTTTTTATTATTTGAAATGTTACCATCAGAAAAATTAGACAAAAGCATTACTAAAACTTAAAGAATAAATTTTCTTTACATACAAAAGTTTAAGAATTTCAAGGTGTTCATTCAAGCGAAAAAGATGTACAACTCATGCCTTGACAAGGGAAAATGCATGTGATTAGACTAGTAAAAGACAATCACCACCAGTTATACTGAATGCTGCATTTGACACACACACACAGTAATATAAGGACAAAAGATGCCTGCTTTACAGGTTTACTGAATCAGTGGACATACCATTCTGTTAAGTGATATCTGCTCAGAGAGCCTCCCATCTCTTTCACGACATCTTTAATCTGTTGAACAACAAGTCAAATAGTACAGTAACAACTCAGCCAAATCTAGTTGAAGACGGATGATTTTTTTCTAATTCCTTATGATTACACAAAAGAATTAGCCAAAGCTTGACTATCACGTCTGTGTATGTACATGAAAATATTAGTTTCCATGGGCGTTTTTTACAGTTTGAATAATATGGCAGATTACGAGATTGTGAATTCAGCCAAACTTTGCTGTTTGAGGTTTCATTTTACAGTCACATCACTTATCAAATATTTTAGAAAATATTATCAGAAAAAGAGCTGAATGAATTTGGAATTAGTATCAAAGACTCAGCCAAATCTTACAGTCTTTAGTTCTTTCTGGTAAAGAAATAAAATTATACATAAGACCTAGCTAAATTAACATCAAAACATCTAATATTCCCCCAAATTTTGTGATACTTTATGGTTCCTCGGGAAGAATTAAGAATTGGAATGGCATTTGAGAGCTGGCTTAGCTCAGATTATACATCAAGGATTCAACCAAGTCTTGCAGTATACAATTTCTCTCATATGTCAAAAAAAAAAAAAATGCATTTGAGAATTGAATAAGTTGAGATCTTACATCAGATATCACAGATCTGTATAAGAACTGCCCCAAGTGAAGTTAAAGATTAAGCTACATTACATGGACTCAGCCAGACATAATAAATGATTTTTTTTCAGAGGGGGTGGATGGGGGGAGGTAAAATACATGTAAGTACATTCACAAATCTTGCCACAGTGAGCTTAATCACTTTTAACTCTTTTAACAACTTTTGCTGCACATAGAACTTCTTATAAAACAGTGTATATAAAGAAAGGATCAAATATAACCCTATGCAGTGGCAGTAGCCCCCCCCCTCCTCCCACCACCCCATCCCCACTCTTTGAATAAATATTCTCTGTGCCATTTCTGGAATAGAGCATGTTTCTCAATGACTGATCTCTAAAGCAATGAAAAGGAATTCTCCTCTGGGCCTCAAGAGTACATGTCCATGGCTATTTGTGGCCCAATGAAACCAACCAGCTAAATAAACAATAGATAAATGAATGAATGAACGAATCAATCAATCAATCAATCAATCAATCACCCAATCAGTCAATCAGTCATTCAATCAATCAATGAATAATAAATAAATCAATTTTATACAAAGAAATAAGGAATAAAATTAAATGAATAAACAGAAAGTTGAATGGCAACACAATGGTAGCGTTTGTTTGGAATTACTTGTACTTACTTGATTTTTGACAGAAGAATCAAAGTCCTGCATCCGAGTATCGAGCACAAAGAACTGCAGCTCATGAGTGAATGACTCTCCTGAATATACTGTAATAAGATACAGTAAAAAATTATGAGGCAAGGTAATTGACATTTAACTGTTGATCACCCAGACTATGACTTATAAACTTTTACTGAATATTTTTTCAAACATTCTCAAACATTCTCATGAGACAACAACAAAAAAATTGTAAAAAAGATTCTTCAGTGCACTTCTTTGTACTTTCTTCAATTCACAAAATGAGGAAAAACACAAGAATGAGTTATGTTGATACCTCTGCAATCGCCTTCACCAACGTAGATGTAACCATTGGGCATTCCGCGGCCATTTAGACACTGGCATTTTCTTTTCATCCCTGTCTGCAGATCATAGGAGCAGGTAGAGTGATACTCTCCCTTTCTGGCTTCGTCATGAGGCCAGCAATAGGGCACATGCAGCATGTCAGAGCCAGTACGACGGCGAATCTCCTGCAGACACAAAACAAAATAAATGAAGGCTGTAACAGAACTGGATTGAAGAAACAGGAACAAGATTAGGATAAGTGTTTACTTGTTTGTAACAACAACAACAATAATAATAATAATAACAACAACAACAACAACAACAAAAATAATAACAGACAACATCAAAAACTAAGGAGGTTCAACAACAGAGATCCATTTTTTTTATACTTTTCAGAGACCGGCAAAAAAGTTTAATCCTGAGCATCAACTATCCCAGCAAAAATGATCAGAAAGGGCAGCTTTGAAGCAACAATTTGAACCCATAACTTCAATTTAAAAACAAAAAGTTTAGAGGCCTAAAAAAAAAAAAAAAAACAAATCCATGCAGTTTTCTCTCATCTGTAAAAAGGGAACTGTGGTCTACATTTTCAAAATGTTTATTCCCAGAGACGGTTGCATACTCTATTACTAAGAAACATCTTAGGAGACACTCACATAATATATGTTTTCAGTTTCCTCAGATACCTTTAAGTAATTGCCTGTTAGGGCACTCAAATCCTTATCAATATCATAATCATAACATTATCTGTTGAAAGTGGGATACCCCTTGTAATCTGAGTCCATCCAGGAAATATGTGTAAACAAGCTATTCTGACTGTCAGCCAAATTACTTCCCTTGGCCAGGCTTAAAGGGGGGGGGGGGGGGGTGCGTGCGGGTCCTGAAAATAAGGTTTTGGGACTAAAACATCAAAAATGGGATTTTCCTCTTTTTCCACACTTT